>QEPC01009527.1:1070570-1093158 GCA_003113815.1 Sphenodon punctatus
GGGGGAAGCAGTAATGACTGCCACATACCTGCAGAACAGGCTCCCAACCAAAGGTGCAAAAGCAACACCTTATGAACTATGGCATGGGAACAAGTCCAGTGTGGAACACAATAGTGTTTGGCTCTAAAGTCTATGCTTATATCCCAAAGGACCAAAGGACCAAAATTAACACCAGATGTGAAGAAGGGATACTTGTTGGCTATGCACAAGGATGCAAGGGATATAGAATAATGGACACTGACACTGGAAATGTGAAAATAATTAGCGTGGTCTATTTTGACGAAAAAGAAAAGGAAAGCACTGATCAAATACCAAACATAATGAGGCCAAGCTCATCAAGACAGAAAAAGACCGCACAACTGCAGATAAAGAAAGAAGCTACACTTGATTTGACCATGTTCAATCAACCGGAACCAGAAGGGGGCACTGATGCTGACATTGATACTGCAACTGAAGCAGAACCAGAAGTGAGACGTTCCGGAAGACCCAACAAAGGAGTACCAGCAGCGAGACTCTCCTATGTGGCAAAAATGGAGGAACTGCAGGAGCCCTCAACATGGCAAGACATTAAAAAAATGCCAACCAGTGAGGCGCGCAAGTGGAGAGATGCTGCCAAGGAAGAAGTTGAGTCTCTTAATAAAAATAAGACATGGACACTCACAAAGCTACCTGAAAACAAAAAGGCCGTCGGATGCAAATGAGTCTTCAAGACCAAGCATAATGTAGACGGGGAAATCACGCACCACAAAGCGAGATTAGTGGCCAAGGGATATTCCCCAAAATACGACAAGGATTATGATGAGACCTTTGCTCCAGTAGTAAGACACACCACAATAAGAACACTCCTCAGCATAGCAGCTGCAAGAAAAATGGAACTGCAGCACTTAGACGTGAAGACTGCATTCCTACATGGTGAACACACGAACCGAACATGACCAAACCGAACGGCCAAACGCGAACTCAGCGATACACCCAAATGGCCGAACCCGAGCACACAAACCGAACGCGGCCGAACCCGAACACACGAACCCAAACCGTGATCTGTTCACCCATCCCTAACGTTCTTCTGGGCCTCTCCTTAGGCAGGGGGGTGGCTCCCTTTCCCCCTCCAGGAGCCATGGGGGAGTGGGGGAAGCCATCAGAGGGTGAGGGGGGACAGCCATGGGAGGGGTAGCATGGTTGCGGGAGCAACTCCCCCTTGCGTGCACACACTCACCCACACATACACCCATCTCTCTCTTACACACATCTCTTACACACATTCATTCTCTGATAAACATTCATTCGCGCTATCTCACACATGCTCTCACCTCTCACAAACACCAATTCAAACTCACATACACACATTCACCTCTTTCTTTCTCTCTCTTCACTCCTATTACACTCATTCATTCTCTTACACACATTGATTCTCTCATACACATTCATTCATTCATTTGTGCTATCTCACACATGCTCTCACTTCTCACATACACCCATTCACACTCACACACACACCTTCACCTCTCTCTCTTCATTCACACACCCATTCAAGCTCACACACACACTTTCACCTCTCTCTCTCTTCACTCACACACACACCCATTCAAGCTTACACACACACCCCAGTCCCCATTCATAGTCACACACATGCTCTCACCTCACTCTCCGTCTTCTTACACACACACACGCACCCATTCAAGCTTACACACACACTTTCATCTCTCTCACACACACCCCAATCCCCATTCATACACACACACACATGTTCTCACCTATCTCTCTCTTTCACACACACACATACACACACACCCATTCAATCTTACTCACACACACTCACACTGCATTCTCCTCTGGTCCCATCCTGACTCCAGCCATGAGCCACAGGTCCGCCAGCACCTTCTCTTACTCTTTGTTCTTCTCGGCCACTCCCGCCTCCAGATCCCGGGCTGCTGCCACCAGCAGCTGGTGGCTGCTGCCTGCTCCAACCATCCCACCAGGCCTGGCTCCTCATCTGCCTGCCTGACTCCACCCCACAGGCACGCCGCCACCCAATACAACTGGGGAACCAATCGGCCACCTGCGGCACAACCCCCACCAACCACCAACAGCAGCAAGTGTTCTGAATCCCACGCCAGGAAGTTGCATAAAGCAACTTCTGGAGGGGGGACGGACGTGAGGGAGCGAGGACGTGGAACCAGGCCAGTGGGCAAGGAATGGCTGGAAACCTGTGGGGCCCAGTGCTGCAGGAGGGAGGGACAGGGAGGACTCCAGGGGAGAAGCATGGTGGGTGGGGCAGTGGCGGGGCCCCGTGCCACCGTGCATCATATAACTCCAATGAGAATGCATGCTGCCTAAAGGCTGCAGCCCCCCAAAATATTTATTAAAAAAACAACAGCCCAATCGCAGGACCAGTGTAGGACCCCCTAATGGGTAGGGCCCTGTGCAGTCATCCCTAAGGCCGGCCCTGTCCAGACCATGGCAGGGCTAAACACAGGATGTGCACTGGCCATTAGCCCAGCGCACTTCCCGTGTTAGCCCTGCCATGGCCTGGTGTATCTTCTGCTCCTGCCCATGGTAAACATCTGGTGATGCAGGAGCAGATGTGACACCCCAGCCCATGGCCCACGCCATGGGCTGGGGTGTCATGCTTGAAAATACCCTAATGCCATTTTCAAATGGGCACAGCTGGGGGACAGATCCGTGTGTGCTTGGTGTAGCGCATACACACTTCTGTTGAGTGTGGGGAGGGTATCAGATGGGCCAGGTTGGGGGTGCTCTGGATGTGCACTCCTACCAATGCACTGCCAACTCATGGCTGGTCATTGTGCGGGGCCCTTGGACAGGGATGGTGACAGGGAGGGGTGGTTGCCCTGTATAGACATACTGTTGAGGACCCTATGGCTGAGCCCCGACATGCAACTGTTGGTGGGTGACCCCCTGTCAGTGGTGGATGGCTTTTGGCTCCTGTTTGGGTACATGTGGATGAAGGGACATCAGGTTGGGGCCCCAGCATGCCATGTCTGTGCCCTGGAGCTTGGATTCACCCTCCTGTGACAACCGCCTTGGGGGCACCCACCCGACATTGCCATGCCGTGGAACGCTGAGGAGGTCATGGCTGCTTGCCTGCTAACAGCACAGCCTGGGTACAGCCTCACCTTGCATTCCGGGGGTCCCCCAGGTGCTTCCCTGTATACCAGCACCCTCCTGTGTGCCTGCGGTGTCCCGTGTGCACCCTCAGATGTGGGGGCTCTCCTGTAGGACTTAGGCTTGCTGTTCCCCGATGTTGGTGGACCCCTCCTGACCAAGACTCCTACCAGTGTGGATCTCGCCACACTTTGATTTGTGAGAGACCTACCAGCTGTGCAGAATGCAGTCACCACTGCCGATCAGCTCTTTCCCTGCATCATAGTGGATGCTCATATGCACTCCCGGGGCTTCCAACGGGGTCTGTTTGTCTGGGAGGGTCTCGCACAGGAGATCCCGTACTGGGAGCACACACCAGACCATCCATGAACTGTGCTGCACCGCCACCCACTCCCTGCTGCCCGTGTCTGCATTGCCTGCCCCCCCAAGTTGCTTCTCAGCCTCTGTGCTGTCATCTGCTTCCCTGCCACTGACTGCATCATTTGCTGGCCCCCATTGCCTCCTTTGGGTGACCATGGCTCCATCCCACTGGGGATTTCATTGTGCCCTCGCCCGCGGTCTGAGGGTGTACTGTGCCCTGCTGTTGTGGTACTGTTGCCCAGATGCAGGTCCACCTGCACCACCATGCACTCTCTTTCTTTTTGGCTGGGTGACCCCGTTTCCCCCCTCGTTAAGAAAATGCTGTTATTGGATGCTCTGTCCTGCTTTGCATCTCTGCCGGTGTTGCCACCTGGGCGCCCCCTCCCCTTGGTGCCCCCCCCTGCCCCCATAAGTGTGGTTGTGTGCTTGGGTTTTGCTTGGTGTGTACTGGTGGGCACTGGGCCTGTGGGGTAGGCACTGGTTGTGAGGTGTATTTTCCCCTGGTGGCTTCCCTGCAGGGTGCTTATGCCTGGCCGTGTGCTCTTGGTGGTGGGCGGTCGGGAGGTCACCCCCATGGCCCCCTTGTCAATTGGTGTGGCCCTGGCGGTGCTGTCCGTATGTGGTTGTGGTGATGGATGGGCAGCAGCAACAGGGGCGCTGGGTGGCTGAGCATGAGTAGGGGGTGTGTGGGCCCTGGCCTTTGCCCCTCTGATCCCCCTTAGTTCAAAGGTATGGGGTGCTCTTCCGGGTGCTTGGTGTTGGTGTGTGGGGTGTGCCCCTGGTGCTATTGCTTCCCCTGGCCCTCCCATGGCACATTGGTTCAGCCATTCCCCATCACCCTCTTCCTTCTCTCCTGCAACTACTGTTGTCATGCTGATGATGATCTTGTGCCTCAAAGGTATGGTCCTGCAGCTGGAGCGGGTGACATGGAACCTGCGGGAGGTCGGCCGGCTGTTTGATCCATCCATGAGTGTGCTGCATGTTTGCTGGGCCCTGTCCCTGTGTCGCTCCATGGGGGGGGTGCTGTTCCTTGGAGCCCAGGGCTGGCTCTGATGGCTGTCTCCTCTCCCTCTGTCCCATGCAGTGCAAGCCATGATCGTGGAACAAACACAGGAGCAGAGGAAGGTGTTGGAGCTTCTCCTGCATGTCCTGGACTGGCTGCACTGGCTTGAACACGTGCAGGCTGAGCGCTGGTGCCGGGTTGCTGGCCCTATTGACTGGAGAGTTCCTCGGCCCTGTTGCTGCCAGCACTCACCACCTTTCTGTTACTGCATCCTGTTGATTATAGCCTCAGTTTTCCCTAAAATGGGAACAGCCCCCGCTGTGCTGTATGACCAAGGGCCAATAAACTTGGACCTGGAGGGCTTGAAAGGACAGCCCCCAGATGTGGCCAAGGACTGGCAAACATGGGGGAAAGGACTCAAGAGCATAGCCCCCCCCCCATTATGAGCAAGAGAGGGACTTGTAAGACAGAGTAAGGATTGGGCCCAGCCACCATGCAATCCGGAAGAATGTAGGTCACTCATGTGAAATACCAGCCTGAACCTGGGGGAAGAGAGGGAAAAGGAAAACACCTAGAGTAAAGTATGGGGCCATTAAGAGGCATTATTCCTATTCAGTAGAGCACTGCTGACTGGAACTTGGAGCAGCAACCCCCCCCTCAGGAAGAAATCCAGGGTCTCCCTTTGTGTCCCAGGAAGTTGATCATTAGTCCTCTCCTCCCCTCCTTAACTACCCTCCAGCCACTTGTTTACTCTTTCCCCCTGCGTCAAAGATATCTTATGCATTTTGTATGGCCCTTTTTGTGATGGAAGTGGAAGTTGGGTTTCTCCCCTTGTTAGCTCATTGTGTACCCCAAACAACCCATCGTAGCCTCCCCAAATCCTTTGTTCAGTAACCTATAACTGCCCCTGCTTTTCCCATCATCCTGGGAGAAACCTTGGACCCCAGATACATGCAGGTCTCCCTGCATGTGTCTGAGCTAATGGATCCCCCAGACTTTGGCCTCCGCCCCCACCTTTTGGACCCCAACATCGCTGGATCCCAGGCTGATGATCCTGCTCAATCAGCTAGGAGAGGTAAACTATAGGTCAAGNCCCCCCCCCCCCCCCCATTACTTTCACTTTCCCTGCCGCAGTCTGTGTTTTCTTTGTAGCCTTTGTTTGTACCCCTGGACATTTGGGGAACGCCAGCTTAAGGCCATTGAGCTAATTCCCCCCTGAAGTTAAGGAACAGTAGATATTGGGTGGCTCGGTCCCCAGTAGCTATGAGGGGGAGGGGGTTCCTATCAACACAAGCTTACTTTCCCTTCCCTTCCATTTGTTTGCATTTTTCCCTTCATGTATGTTGTTGGAGCATTTCTCTCTCTCTCTCTCTCTCTCTCTCTCTCTCTCTCGCTCTCTGTTCTTTCACGTTCTCTTGCTCCCCCCTCACTGAGCCAACACCAGAACACACACATCCTTTTCCCTACAATCCCCGCAAGCCGCTTGTGTTTTCCCCTTGTTAAATCCCACCAGCCAGACCAGGGCTGTGTTTCTCTGTGTTATATATATATATATATATATATATATATATATATATATATATATATAAACTTGTTGTTATTGGACACCTGTCTCTCTCTCTCTCTCTTTCTATTTGAGGAGGGTACATAAACTGCCTTTAGCGCGTACTGTCAGCTTGATCCCTTGAACATGAGGGGACCCCCTATTTTGACCAATTTGGCTAACTCCCCTAAATTTAAAGATAGAGCAGATATTGGGGAACCAACCCCCCAATAATCTCACGTGGCAGGGGGTCTCGTGTTAACAATCCCCCTGCACTGCCCTGTTGATGTCCCCTGTTGCAGATTCTTTTTTATTAAAGATTGTGGTGTTCCTTCCCCGAGTGTGTGCAGTGCTTTGGTTTGACTTCTCCACTTGTCTGGGTGCCTCTGGGAGGTGTTGCACGGTTGCCTGGGTGGTGTGGGTGCTTTTGCCCTCCTTGCCCCCCGTGGGTCATGTGCCCGTCCCTGTGTCCTTCTGTTGCCTGCTGGGGGGGGTGCTCTTCTGGGGGGGCATGACGCCAGGCTGTCTGGACTCTTAGCCGGGGCTGGGTGGAGATGGCTCCTTTGTAGCAGCTGTCATCCCTGCTCCCTCCTGCCCCACCCCAACCCGCAAGTCCTGGCAGCTCAGGGGCGGGGCCACATTGCACTGTTTCATTTGCCCTCGGTCAGCCATGTTGTGCCATTGCTGTGCCAGGCGGGGTATCCCCAGCATTCCCGGTCCTGGTTGTCTGTATATTTCCACGGGTGTTTGCTGATTGCTTCCCAGGATAGGTGTTTGGCCGCTGGGTGGGTGCCAGCCCCTCTCCTTTCCATCCCATAAACCCCATGGCGCTGTCCGTGTAATTGTCTCCCTGCTCAGCACTGCCAGGTGTTCACTGTGTGTGCTCACCCACCCATCCACACCCATCTCCACCCATCAGCACTGCTGCACCATCCATGTAAAAATGGCCTACAGGGCAGCCAATGAAACTCTTGCTGACTAAGGAGAGTCTGATGTGACAGCACAGCTCTCAGTGTACTGGGATGGGGCCCAGCCTCCCAAGCTCTCCCACAGACAGAGAACCTGCCCTCTTCCTTTTGTTGGTATAATACCCTCCTTTGCAGGAGAGCTCCTATGGTGGGCAAAGCCATGAGCTGCTTCTTGGAAGTCCTGGTTAAGGAGACATGTAGGAAAGCTTTTGAGGGCACATGATATCTGGCTGTTTGCAGGGCCAGCCCCAGGCATGTGTGACATGTGCAGTTGCACATGGCTCCGCAGGAGCCGGGGTCCCACTCCTGGAGCCTGGTCTGTTCCTCCGGCGGAGGCAGCGCCGCCTGAATTCAAAATTGGAGCTGCTAGCCCTAGCTCAGTTGTAGCCCAACAGTGCGGGGGGGTGTCTCTCCCCTGCCCCTCCCCTGCCTCACCACTTGCCACCAGCCCCACATGTCCCAGCCCAGCGAGCCAGGATTCGGAACAGAAGGTTGCTACCTTGTAAACAAGGTTCTTCGAGCTGGGTCCATACATTCTCACAAATGGGTTTGCACTTACACGCCCTTCTCTTACTGGCACACACCAAGCTTACTAGTTTTGAAAACCCACATGACGGTCTCGAGCGCCCACAGTATATAAGGTACTTTCCTGCCCAAACCCAACAGTTCCTTCCAACCCTAAGCATGCAGGAAGAAAATTTCGGGGGGGGGGGGGGGGAAGGGTGGGCCTTTGTCCTTTGTGAGAATGTTCGGAATCATCTTGCAGAACCTTGTTTACAAGGTAGAAACCTTCTGTTCTTCTTCGAGTGGCTCCTCCCATTCTCACAAATGGGAGAGTAACAAGCCTAGATCAAGGCGGTGGGGGAATATTCTTATAGAATAAAAACAATATACCTCTGCAAGCAAAAAGCGTGTAAGTTTGTTCTGTCAACTTCGTTTAAAAGTTTCTCTCTTTTTTTAAAATGAAAATAATTTATTTTACTTATAATGGTTTTAAGTCTTAATTACAGAATTAAATATAGATACTTCCAGAGAGGTGTCAGATTCAAAATGGAGATGTAAAGCATAATGCTTAGCGAATGTATGCGGGAAACTCCAGGTCATAGCCCTGTCTATCTCGAGAGGATAGATGTTGCAAAATGCTGCTGTAGAAGCACCCAGACCTCTGAGAGAATGAACCTTTAAATAATGCGGGAGTGAACTTCCTACCTGCTCATAGGCAAAGGAGTTCAAATGCACTAACCATTTTTAAATAGTTTGGGATGAAACTTTTTGCCCTAATGTGGGAAGGGAAGGGGAGAGGAACAAATTGTCAGTCCATCTGCAGTGCTGGGTCTTTTCTAAATAGAGCAGGACTGCTCTCTTAACATCCAAAGTGTGAAATCTGTTTTTATTGTTTTATTGTTTTTATATTTGCTGTTCGCCATCCCGGGATGCCCTGTCAGCAGGAGGGGTGGGATAGAAATTTTATATAAATAAATAAATTAAATTAAATAAAACCTGGCTAAGATTTCTGACTCATGAGGTGGAGAGAGGAATACTGGGAGAACAATTTTTTGTGCCATACGAAATCTGGACACCATTTTAGGGATAAACAATGGATGGAGAGAGATCTCTATCCTGTCTGGCAAGACTGAGAAGTAAGGCTCCTTGATAGATATAGCAGCGAGTTCACTCACCCGCCTAAGGGACGTGATGGCAACCAAAAAGGCAGTCTTCAAAGGCCAGTGGAACAGGTCAGATTGTTCTGCAGGTTTGAAAGGGTGTTTTGTCTGTTGATCTAGAACAAGGTTCAGATTCCACTGAGAAACGAGGTGTTTGTGAGGGGGAAACAAATTAATTAGTTCCTTAAGAAACTTTTTTACCAGATGGTGACCAAAAAGAGATTGGGAATTTGGGAGGGCAACATGCTGGGCTATTGCTGAGAGATGCACTCTTATAGAAGAGTGCTCAAAACCTTCTCAACCAGGTCCAACAAGTATTGAAGGACTAGTGGCACTTTACCTGATCTACTGAGATGGATCTCCCAGATAACCAGTAGGAGAATCTCCTCCATTTGGAATCCTATGATCTTTTAGTAGATTGTTTCAAATCACTATCCAGCACCAGATTTAATTTAAGAACAATTTGGGATGGACAATTTAAGAACCCACCTGAAGCAGGGTGAATAGTATGCAGTTATTGATCTAAAAGATGCTTATTTTCATGTTAGATTGCTTACCTCCTGTAGAAGATTCTTCTGTTTCACCCATGACTCCATGCATTTTCAGTTTTGTTGATTACCATTTGGACTCTCCTTGGCCCCTAGTGTCTTTACTAAGGTTATGGCCCCAGTCATAGCTTTCCTTCGTAAGCAGGGCATTGCCATTTCCCCATACCTAAATGACTGGTTACTGGTTGCTAATACCCCAGACACCTTAAATGCCAACCTTTGCTTCACTCTAGATCTATGCGTAAAGCTGAGACTAACTATAAACGTACAGAAGTCCTGCTTGTCTCCTAAATGTCTTGTTGAAAAAGACATTTGTTCTGTTATTACTATATATGAACACTTTTGCTTGATTATTTTCATTTGTTTTGACTATTACTGCCAAATTCTTTCAAAAAATCAAAAATTCTCTGCCCTCCATCTCCTCCTGTTCCCTCCCTATATTGGCAGGAGGGGAAACTGGGAGAGGGGGCTAGCTGAGGGGGTACTTTGGCATGTTTTGGGTGGTTTAAACAAGGGGGTGGATGGATCTGTGAGACAAGTGGAAAGGGGGTGCTCTGTGTGGGAAGCTAAGGGGTAAAAAGTGCTGGGACTAAAGAGGGCCCAAGGCATGTGTGCAGATAAGATGGACATTTATGCAAATTTGTGTATTTGAATAAATGGGTGTGGCCTAATTATGGAATTGGGCCCCGCACCAAGACTTCGCACATGGCCCCACAAACCCCTGGGGCTGGCCCTGGCTGCTTGCTGCAGTTGTCACTGATGAGAGTGTTCTTCAGTTCTCATGTCTTTTCAGTGTGTTCTCTGCTTGGTGCATCATTGAACTAGTTGTCACTCCTGGAAGTTTTCTGGGGCTGCTTCATGCTCCCTCTTAATTTCCATCTCATACTGGAGCTCTAGCAGCTGCAAGTTTAGTTCCAGTTCAGATTTCCAGCACCTGTCAGCTCCTTGCCGACCAGCACCATTACTTATATTATAATTATTATTATTTATTATTACACCAGCAATGTACCTGGGATCTGTACAATCAGTAATTAGAGATAGATCCCTACACCAAGGGGCTTAAAACCTAGGGAAGACAAGGGAAAGGGGGAACATAGGGAGAGACAAGGATACATTCATGAAGTTGAGAAGTTGCAGGTGCATGTGCTTAGCATAGGATATTTTTAAATGATATGCGCCTGACCACTCTCACCCATCTGAGTACCCGTCTGAAGATGGTGTCGGTGGGCATGAATTCCCATGACCGACGCACCACCCACTCATGCCTGTGCACGGATCATATGGGGGAAATCCAGGATGCTCCATGTGTGAATGTCTGTTCCTGGCCTTGCTCCTCCTGAGGTGGGGAGTTGCCATGGTGCCCAGCCATGGCTGTCTGTAATAGGCAGCCATGGCTTCCTGTTATGGCAGGGGGTAGGGCAATGCCGGGAACACATTGACATGACTGGGTGGCTGCACATCGCTCCCTGACCCAGCTGGGGGAGCTGCAGGAACTTTGTTCCCATGGCTAGTGCTTGCCCAGCTGGAAGAAACCCTCTCCTTCTCCTGGGTGGAAAGGACAATCAGGAAGACATCTGTTAACACTGTCTGAGGGTATTTCCAGATGCTACAAGATCACGGTGAAACACTGTCAAATCCCATATGGGGACTGTAAGCCCGAAATGTCTGTTGGGGCCAACCATGATTCCCTCCAGATGTTCACCCCCATGAATCACAGCTGAGAATCACTTTGGCCATGCAAACAGCCCTCCTGCCTGGAGGAGGGCCATTTGCGTGGTCAAAGCGATTCCCAGCTTTGATCAATGGGGGAATCACATCTGTCCCCTGACCATGGCCTGGAATCAGCATTGCTGATTCCGGGCCGTGGTCAATGCCCCGGGGGGCGGGCAGGCGCTCCGGCTGCATTGGCTGCGACACCTGCCCATCTCCCGGAGGGTGGGCAGCCGGGGGAGCAGGGGGGGGTGGGACTGTGCAGCAGCACGTTGCACCACGGAGTCCCTCCCCCCTCCAGATTCCCCCCCGGAATCAGTCAGCACATCTGCTGGCCATGATGGTGGGAAATCATTTGGGTGATTCCGTGGTGGGGCGAATGTCGCCCCGTCATGTCTGAAAATACCCTGAGTGTTCTGATGCCTGACAAACTTTTGGGAACTTCTGAATGGTATTCAAAATTGTTTGGATATTTTGTGGGCTGGCTGAGTGCAGTGGAAAAAAACACAGGCAGAATTTTTTTTTCAAAGGTTTTACTTGTTGATTTCTTATATTTCATTTAAAATTATTGACCTTTGCTGCTCTTTGCTGTAGTAGAGCCACCTAATTTTATACACTCCCCCTGAGTGATGTGATTTTTGAAAAACATTTTTGAAACTTTGAAGGGTATTTTAAATGCTTTTGTTATAAATTGGAACCTTTCTCTATCAATCCTACCAGGGACAGGACTTAGACCCTTGGCAGGCAGGCAGCTCCAATTTCAGGATCTGGACACTATGAAACAGATTGCAAAGTTCTTCAGATAGACAGATGTTTATTAATATAATATCAATATAGAAGAACTGAGAATAAAGCAGTAATATAGCACCAACAACTCACTTGCATGTGGCATTTGCCTGCACCTACTCTAACAGCGAGCACACACATAAATACATACATATGAGTTCTTACGTGTCAGAGATCTCAGGTCTGGTCTCGAGAGGAGAGGCAGTCAGGGGGCCCAGGTGAAGCTAAGCTAGATCCTAGAGGAGAAGCAGTTGTAGGACTTCCTAGAGAGAAATCCCAGAATGGGCCAATCACTGATCTCGTTGGCACCCTGATAAGGGCTAGTGACCGAGTACCATGAAGGGCACCTTCCCTGTCTAAATCTGGTCCTTATATACAGTGACTGCCTTATGAGCATCCAGAGTATGGGGCGGTTGGAGCCAAGCTGAGAAAGTTCTCCCATTGGTTATTCAAATGTGGGGGTTCTTTCTGCTTAGTCACTGTTATTGTGGGACGTTCTGACCAGTATGATCCTGTCTGCCCCTCCCTCTGGACGGACAGCATGGTCTCTGGCCGAGGTTTTCTAGGGTCACCCAGGCCCCTTTCTCCAAGGCGTCTTGATGTCTGACCAGATCATGTATTGCTCAACCCTTATCTGTACCCTGTAACCTTCTCTTGTTTATTGTTTTCCTTTGATGTATGTAAACTCTGCTCTGGGCACGATCAGTTCCTGCTAGTTCTGTTCCTTCTGAGTCTTCTTTTATGGCTAACAAGAATGCATCCCTGTTACTGCCACAACATCTACCTTTCACCTACATATTTTCTTCTCCTTCTCTGCCAGCCTGTTTCTCCTCATAGCTTATATTTTTATTGTATCTAAACTAAAATTATAACACATAAAGCAAGCAAGCACTTAGCATATATTAAGCAAGCAAAACATATAGGGAATACATAATATATGTATGCAGTATTCTCTTTGGTTCTTATTCATGTATAATGCTTCAGTCAGCCTAATTAATTCATTACAGTTTGAATATTTTGTGGTCTGGCTGAGTTCAGTGGAATAAATATTAAACTGAATTTAAACATTTTCCCAAATACTTTACTTCCATGCTTCTTATGGTTAATTTTTTGCATCAATAGGTGATTTCAGAAGTGACGCGTTCCAATTCACCATAGTGAATCCCACCCCGGTGTGAACGGATTCACCGCGGGCTGTGGTGACATGTGCGGCCCCAACAGAAGTGACAGGATCATTATCACCACCCGGGGGCAATCAGAGATGTCTGGGCCAGGGGAACACAACAGACATGCAGCGGAGACATGGACCACAGTTCGAGTCCCAGAATGCACCACGGCTGGGGTCAATTCCTTCCACCGCGGCTGCGGGTTTCCGTTCAGACATTACTTTTCATTCACCCCTGCCGAGGTGACCATTCACCACACTTTTGGATCTCCTCCCACCCCGACCTCACAAAGCGTGGTTAGCTTCACCCCAAGCCGTGTTTGACTGTGGTGAACATCTAGATGCGAGCAAACAGAGGGTGTTTTCAGACGTGATGGGGCGGCTTCGCCCCGTCCCAAAAACAACCCAGAGATTCCCCGGCGGGATCACCCAGGCACGGCAAATAGACATGCCGGGGAGCCCGGCGGGGAATCAGGGAGAGGGCGGGGCTGCGTAGCACAACATGCGGCTGCACGGCCCTGCCCCCTCCACGCTGTCTCACCGCCCGCCCTCTGGGGAGATGGGCGGGTGGCAAGGTCAATGTCGCCACAGCGTCTGGCTGAGTTCACCATGGCCTGGGATCCCGCTTGGGATTCTGGGCCATGATAGCCGACCAGATGTTACTTTTTTTTTATACCCGCCTGCAATCACTTTCACCATGCTTCAGCCGATTTGGGGTATTTTCAGACGTTACAAGATCACGCTCAACCACAGTGAACCACGCTCAGTTCTGCAGCGGGCCAAAGAGCCCTGAATGTCTGTTCGGCGCCCGCCAGATTTTCACCATGCTCAATACTCACATGGGATCAATTTCAACCACGCTTCCCAGGCTACCCGGGGGAATATCCCGGGAAGCATGGTCAAAGAGATCCCCACTTGGAACCAACAAAAAGTAACATCTGGATGCCAATCACCCAATGGAACCAAAGAAACGATCCCCAGCCGTGGACAATGCACGCAGCGTCACTGCCAGGCAACCAGCAACAACACAACCACCGGAGGGAGATTTAAAGGGAAATCTGCAGCAGGCAAGCGCGGTGGGATGGAGCGAGGAGGAAGGTGGAAGAGAGCGGCAGGAGAGAAAGCGACGATGATTGAGGAGGAGAAGGAGGAGGAAGGGGCAGTGGTGGAGGGAGCACAGGCAGAAGAGGGGGAGCAGGGAGTCATGCTGAGGATGGAGGAGGTGCAGGGACAATACCCGCAGCTGCCGGGACTTGATGCCCTGGGGACAACAGCCGGACTGGGGAAGGCGGAGGCACCCCGTAAACGGGTAAGGGGAATCAAGGGGAGGGGAACAGGGGACTCAGGGGCACCCAAGGGGGGCACGGGGCACGCCTGGGCACCAGGCAGGGAGGAAGGGGAAGGGGCACCCTGCGAGGGGGCCAAACCCGCACCCAACCCTATACCCCCCCACCCCCTGTCCCCACAGACACAGAAAAGGGCCCAGGCGGACAAGCCCCCGGAGGACACCAGCCCTGCCCGGGTGGAGGTGGAGGCAGAGGCAGAGGAGGAGGCGGACCCACGGTGGAGAAGAAGGAGGCAGGCCTACCACAGAGGGGGTCAGTAGGGGCTCCAGGAGACCCAGGACTTCATAAGGATATGGGGGACCCTGGAGTACCAACTGGAGCTCGCATTCAACCAGCGCAACCAGCATGTCTACCAGGACAGAGTGCGGGACATGGAGGCGGTGGGGCACCATCGCACCATGGCACAGTGCCACTCCAAGGCCAAGGAGCTGAAGAGGGGGTACAAGGCCATCCGGGACAACAATAGGCAGTCTGGACATGGTGCCCAGACTGCCCCATTCTAGGATGCCCTGGACCGCATCCTGAACATGAAGGGGTCCATAGTCTCCCCAAGGCTCGTGGGGAGCGCTGTGGTCCAGGGTAGGGAACGGGCCAAGTTACCCCCTCCCCTCACCACCACCCTGGTAGACACAAGCTCCAGGGCCCCGGACCCCCAGGAGGAACGCCCTGGGACCTCTGGCACCTGCAGCCCCCCCCCCGACAGCAGCCCAGAGAGCACACACACCCAGGCCGGCCATGCAGAGTGTGAGGTCGGCTGGCACCCTCATCACCCTCAGCCAGTGGTCCTTGGGGGAGCACTCCCACACCAAGGGGCTGGCCTCGGAGCAATCCGAGACCGACATTGAGGGTAAGCGGGCAACCCAGAGGGGGGAGGGACTGGGCCCACAGGGCCAAGGGGGGGTGGGGAAGGATGGGCCAGCCCCAGCCCCAGCCCCCCACAGGCAAGGTGCCCCTCCTCAGGTCACCCAACCGCACACCCCTACACCCACAACCCCCCTCCTCACCTGCAGGCCACAGAACACCCCAGGACTGGACCCAGGTGACCAAGCAGGCAGTCACCAAGGAGCCCAGCCAGCAGGTGCAGGATCCAGGTGAGGCAGGTGGTCTGTTAGGGAGGGCACTCTGGGGTGCAGAGAGGGGGTCCCCAGGCAGTCAGAGGGGGTGGGATGGGATGGGGTTGAGGGGTGGGGAGGGGCCAGGAGAGATGCCCGGGGGCCTGAGGGGCCCCTGCCCCATCCCAGGCAGGGATGGGGCAGGGGCCCAGGGCAGGATCGGACTCACCCTCCCATACCAACAGGGCAACCCCGGCAGCCAGCGTCCCCAGGACCCATGGCCCCAGCGCAGCACATGAGGGAGTACCGGACATGGGTCCGCAGGTGGAGGGAGGAACAGGTGGAGGAGATCGTCCAAACCTCAGCGGAACAGGGGGAGAGGATGATAGCGGCCATGGACCGGATGGAGGTGGCCATCGAGCGGTCCCTGGAGTGGGCAGAGGCGAAGGACAGGAGGTTCCAGGCCGAGGTGCACCTGGAGCAGAGGTGGGAGCACAGGGAACACAGCAGGCAGGTGGAGGTGCTTGGGAGGCTGGAGCAAGCCATCACAGGCATGGTGCAGGAGCACTCAGCGAAGATGGATATGTCCCACGATATTGGGACCTCCCTTCTCTGGCATGATGTGCACCTATGTGATGGCAGGCACACCCCTGGGCACCCTGCCTGCCCAGGTCCCAATGCTGGGACCCTCGGTGGCCCCACCCTCCACCCAGGTGCCCCAGCTGCCCCCGCGCCCTCAGGGGCCACGCATCCACCTCCCAGTGCCCCCTGTGCTCTGGAGGGTGCAGCCTCCCAAGGGGCCACCCCGGATCCCAGCCCCCCTTCCCCCCACTGGCGGCCCCCCTGCCAGACCAGGAGGTGGCACAGGACACTGCAGGGAACACGGACAGCGGGGGGGGAGGAAAGCTCCCAGGGCTCCATGGCCCCCACCAGGTGCTCACAGGGATGACCAAGGAAACAAGGGGGAGTAGAGGAAGGGGTGGGAGGGGAGGGCAGTGTGATGGGGCACTGTAGGGGACAGGGCACAACCTGGGTGGAGGGTCAGGGTGGATGTGTACACATGGGTGCAATAAACGGTGTTTGCACTATAATGGCTGCCAGGCCCATGTGTGTGGGCAACCGTGCAGGGGCAAGGCCAAGGTACCCCCAGGGGGTGGGCCTGGGGGGGGAAGCCCTCACACCTGGGCCCCCCGGGTGGTATGCCTCACCAGGGCGTCCCAGATCTGCTTTTCGTAACGGAACTCCCTGGGGTTCTCGGCGTTCACGTACAGGGGCACCGGACCGGGGTCCCGGTGGGGCTCGGGGTACTCCAGGGCTGTTCCCTCTGTCTCGCATACATTGTGGAACACACAACAGGCATTGATCACCAGGGCTGAGGTCGTCACGGTGTAATCAAGCCAGCCAGCAACACTCTTCTAGCGCTGCTTGAGGGCTCCGAAGACACGCTCCACCACGGTCCGGCTGGAGCACAGGCGGGTATTTATAACACCTCCTCAGGGGTCTGTGGTACAGGGTAGACCTTCATCAACCACCGGGTCAGGGGGTAGGCAGGGTCCCCCAGGATACAGGGGGGCATCGGGACCCCCTCAATCCAGCTCATGCCCATGTCAGCGAAGTCCTCTTGGAACATCCTGGCATAGAAGGGGGAGACGGTCATGATCCGGGCACCGTGACTGTGGCCAGAGTTGCCCGTGTAGATGTCTATGAACCGGCCCCAGTGATCCACCACCCCCTGCAGCTGCAGGGAGTAATACCCGTGCCTGTTCACATACACTAGTGCCTCCCCAGAGGAGGGGCAGAGTATCTCTATGTGGGTGCCGTCCATGGCTCCCACGCAGTTGGGGAAGCCTCCGGCCGTGAATCCCACCATCACGGCCCCCTGGTCCACCAGCTGGATCGTTCTGTCCAGGAGCACGCCCTCCACCGCCTCGCATGCATCCCAGAGGATACAGGCGACAGTGCTGAGCCCTACCCCAAAGTGCTGGGGCATGGACTGGCAGGAGTCAGGCGTTGCTAGGGCCCAGACCTCTATTGCCACCCGCTAGACCATGGGGATGGGGGTCCGCATGGAGGTGTACTGACGCTCCAGCCAGGGTGTAAGGAGCTCTGCTAGGTGGAAGAGGGTGCGCTTGTCCATCCTGAAGTGGGCCCTCCAGGCTGGCTCTTCCCACTGGGCCAGCGCCCTAGCCCACCATGTCTGTGGGCGCTCTGCTACCCATAGGCATCTGTCAATGGGCATAGTGAGCAGGGCTGCCCGGCGCATGTTCTCCCTCACCCACAGGAGGCACCTGGCAGCCTCACAGAGTGCTGCAGGCCAGGTCCGGCTCCAGCTCACAGCCTGCCAATCTACCCCGGAGACCCTCAGTGCCCTGAGGCAAGCACGGGCTCTCCTGCATCCATGGTGTGCCCTGCGGGCTCTTGCAGCTCTCCAGGCCAGGGAAACCTGAAGCCAGATGGCCACGTGCACCTCCGCGGTAAGGAGGCGCAGTTGCTCTGTGTAGTCACGGAACCACTCGTCTGCGAGCACGAGGTGCATCCAATAGGCGGCTTCCCTGTCCTGCTGAATGGAGGTGGGGCCCCAGGGGGGGAGATGAACTGTTATACAGGGCCTCTGATGGCAGGGCTGGCCGGGGGGGCGGGCCCCTAGCCGGGCGCCCCCCTCTACCCTATGGGGAGCCAGGGTATGATTGCGTGCAATTGGGTACACCTGCAGGCAGCACACCGGGCCTCGCCCCTGCATGGGCTTGCGGGTATGCGTGCTCCCTGAGCAGCTGCATTCCATCAGGCATCACCACCACTCCCTCCCCCCTGTTTGCTACAACTTGGCCTTGGAGGTCCGATTAGCTGGACTGTGTGTGCTATTGTGTTGTGCAGCTGTGCTGAGTCCGCACCCCACGCCTCACTCCGTTCTGAAACACTGTTGCTGCCTGAGGCCTGTTGTCCTGTTCCTGGGATCCACCGGGGTCCCCACCAGACTGTGAGAGTATGTGGGCCCCCCTGTACTTGGTGTTATTCTCCCTGTCTCTCTGGACCATGGCTGATTGTCTGTCCACCGGGCTCCCGCTTCCCAGTCCCCATGGGGTCCCCCATATCTGGACCTTCCGTGAGACCATGTCTCTGTGCGACCTGTGGCATACCCCGGCCGTGCAGCTGCTCCTAGGCAGCCCTGCCAGCCATGTGGGTGCCTTTGCGAGCTTGAGCTCTGGACTTTGCTACTTCATCTATGAGGTGAGCGCTCGTGATTGCCGTCTGCATGCGGACACCCTGGGGCTCGTTCGCTTCCCCAGTGGGCGCCTCCCGGACAAGCGGTGTACACATGTCCAGAGCTAAGACCATGTCTGCACTGAGTGTGTGCAGGCTGGGTGCCTTCACGCTGTGCCTTGCTGAGGGGGGCCCTGCCCTGGCTGTGTCCTACTTTGCCTGTGTTCACGGGGTGCGTGGGTACTACCGCACCTGTGGGGTGGTGTACCACCAGCTGCTGGAGTTGGGACAGCTTCCTTGGCCCCCTTCTGCTGCCTGCTGTGTGGCAGAGCTTTCTGCGGTGGAGCTGTCAGCCCTGATGGGGGTGTGGTCCCGGACAGATGTGCAGTTGGGGCTGTCCCTGCAGGACCCCTTTGAGGCCTACTACCTGATTGTCTACCACATGTCCGTGTTGGGGTACCACTGGGGCTTGATCCATTGGCCCCACCTGGTTCACTGAGTGGGGCACCCATCCCCAAGGCCCCCAGCAGCGGCCTGTGAGTCCTGGTGTTCCTCCAGGCCTCCGGTGTCTTGCCCCTGTGTGGGCTCCTGCCCCTGTCCTGGGGGGCCCATCTCCGCTGGTTGCTCCCTCCCTGATGTGCCTGCCTTGCTGAGGTGTCGCCTGCTTCCTGGGGTGTTGCTTCCCCTGCCTGTGGCCCCGGGCCCCCTCCTGGCCCCACCCCCCTAATCTGCCTGCACTCCCAGGGTTCCCCTCTATCATTGCCCTCCCTGGTGCCTGGGTGCGGCACTCTACTGCCTGTCCTCCTGCCCAACACCTGCCCCTCAGCGGTGGAGGGGTCTCCGAGTGCCTCCTGGATCCTTCCTGGGAGGCTCCCTGTGCATTGCGGGCCCCCGCTGTGCCTTGGACCTGAGCTTCTGGCCCCCCCCCATTCCGGGACTGCCAGTGTTGCTGTGGGGGTGCCCGTGTGGACATTTCTGCTGGGGGGGTTTCCACCTGGCCTAGCACATTGCAGGTTTCCCCCCCTCCTCCCTGTCCCGATCCCTCCCCCCTTGCTCCCGTTGTGCCTTGTGCGTTGTCCGGTCACCCGTGCCCCCCTTCCCTTCCTTTCCCTTGTGTGTATGTGTGTGTGTGTGTGTGTGCCCGGGCGTGTGGTCATGCTGTGTGTTCCACTGTGCCTCCGCTGGCTGTGTGCCTGGTGTGACGGCCGCCGAACAGATGTGCCAGGCACAGTGCCCACATGTAGGTATTCAGCGTGGTTCACTATGATCTCGTCACGTCTGAAAACACCCAATCATGCACGGCACTTTCACCACCCCCTGCGTTTGACTGAGGTTGACTGTGGTGGACATTCACCAAGTCACTTCTGGAATCACCCACTGTGAAAACTTCCAAGTACTTGCTTTTTATGAAGCATTGTTTAGTTTTATAATGTTTATGAAAGGAGAAAATCGTGCTGTTCTTTGTTGTGGTAGCCCCTTTGAATTTTGTATGCCCTTTCTGAATGATCTGATGCTTGAAAAACTTTTTGTTGAACTTTGGATGACGTTTAAGTTGGTTGGAATATTTTATGTGCTCACTCAGTGCAGTGGAAAAATACAGACAGAATGTAAAGATTTTTACAAAGGTTTTACTTGCTGATTTGCTATATTTAATATTTTTACATGTGTGAACATTTCAAAATAATTGGGTGTTTTCAGATGTGACGGGGCCAGTTGGCCCTGTCATGAAATCAATGTATTCATCCCCCACCGAGACGACCCCATCACACCCTAACAGACGTGCCGGGGGATCCCGGCGGGGAATCGGGGAGGGGGCGTGCAGTGCAACATGCGGCCACACGGCCCCGGCCCCTCCACGCACCCCGCCACCCGCCCTCTGGGGAGACGGACAGGCAGCGTGGCCAATGCCACCGCAGCGTCTGGCCGAGTTCACCATGGCCAGGAATCCCGCTGGGGATTCCGGGCTGTGATAGCCGACCAGACGTTACTTTTTTTTTATGCCCACCTGGAATCACTTTCACCACGCTTCAGCTGATTTTCGCACCGGGAGCCCGGGAAGCGTGGTTGAAATTGACCCCATGTGGGTATTCAGTGTGGCAAACATCTGGCAGCCACTGAACAGACGTGCAGGGCACAGTGACCATATGTAGGTATTCAGCGTAGTTCACTGTGATCTCGTCACGTCTGAAAACACCCATTGTTTTGCATGCAGTCTTCTTGTGTAGTTTTAAAATGTTTCTGAAATGGGAAAATAGTGCTAATTATTTTTTGCTATGGTAGCATCTTTGAATTTTGACCCCTTTCCCCTGAGTAATCGGATGCTTGTAAACTGTTTGTTGAACTTTTGAATGATGTTTCAATTGTTTGGTATATTTTATGGGCTCATTGAGTGCAGTGGAAGAAAATACAGACAGAATTCAAAGGTTTTTCCAAAGACTTTCCTTTATGAGTTGCTGTATTTAGTCCAGCATCCTATTTTCACTGTGCTTTCCCCATTGGCAGCAATGGGGGAAATGCAGTAAACACGGGTCCCTGATTTAATATATCTGCAGCAATATAAATACTTCAAAACACTTTAGCAGCATTTTGTGATTTTGTAGTGTTTCTGAAAGGGGAACATAGTGGTAGCCCCATTAAATTTTGTTCTCTGAACATCAATTTTTCTATTTTTCTCCCCTTGTTCCTTGGTATGGAAGCCTGTAGGCATTACACTGCAAATACTATATAAATGCTTAATAACAATGAGGATTCTGACCTCTAATTGCCTGTAGTTTCCAGACACTAAAATGTCTGCTTCAGTTGTACCTTGGCTAAGTTACTCCCCCTCTCTTTGGAGTTCTGTTGACTTTGGGAACTGACCCACACTGTGCATCCAGGGCCTTTTTTTCAACCTGCTTCAGAGTTGCAAATCAGCCCTAATTTTGTAGGCAAGTAGTCCCTGGGTTAAACCTTTAGGTGTCACTTTGGAACAGGCTATGTAAACAGAGGGAGAGTTCAGGGTATCATCTGTGTTCATAGGGAGATAGGTGTAAAGGAAGGAGAGCAGGGGTGGTAGGGGTTGGTCTGAGATTACAGGTGGGAGGAATGCATCACCATCAATATGGCGCAGTAGCTAAGCTTTAAGTCTACTATAGTGTTTCTTAAACTATTCTATCTCATGTCTCTTTCCAACTCTACTTTGGAACTCATGTCTCTTTCCAACTCC
Organism: Sphenodon punctatus; assembly: GCA_003113815.1. Lineage (NCBI taxonomy): Eukaryota > Metazoa > Chordata > Lepidosauria > Sphenodontia > Sphenodontidae > Sphenodon > Sphenodon punctatus. The sequence continues at coordinate 1,092,248 of QEPC01009527.1, forward strand.
ATGTCCTTCTCTCTCCCAATTGCAGCTGAGATGGGGTGAGCATAGGAGAACTGTTTGAACTCTCTGGTGCATAATAAGTCTGGGGCTCACACTGAAGTTTTCCCCACACATTTGGGCATTTCTAGGGCCTTTCCCCTGTAGGGTGGATTCTCTGTTGCATACTGAGGGCTGAGATCACCTTGTGGCATTTCCCAGTCTTTAGATCTGTATTCAGCACATGTAAGGTTTCTCTTTTGTGTGGGTTCTCTGATGTATATTGTGTCCAACTTCTCCTGAAGTTTTTCTCATACTCCTGGCATGTACGTGGTCCCCCCATGCCGTGTGGATTCTTATTTTTAAACTAGCAAGATTTAATAGTAAAAGAAATCACACATACATATAATATCCCCTTATTAAAACAGACTTGAACCTTTGACCTGCCGATTCTTTCCCCCCAAAGGTCTGTTTCCTGACCTACAGGAGTAACTGCTGGTTTTCCATTTTTAATTTGCTGACAGATACATTGCACACTTTTTTTTACACACCACCAATACTGTGAAGTCTTTAGATCTGTATTCTCAGCATCTATGGGCAGAGCCATGCAGTCCCCTCCTTGATTCTGGCTTCTCATTACTCCTTTGGCAGTAGCTGGGGACAGGGAGACTACACACTGGCACAGTCTGCCTTGAAGTGTATTGGGGAGGGGCAGAATTATCTACTGGCACAACCTGCCTACGTGCATGTGTGTGTTGTTTGTGGAGGGTATTAACCTATCAGCACAGCCTGCACAAGAAACCAGCCAAGACTCCAACAGGCTGAGTCTTTAAGTGTAATTTGGGTCCCTCACTCCTGCTGGACGCTCCATGCTTGATGCAGGGCCATGCTGTGAATTTCTCTAGACTATGTTGTGTGTGTGGGGGGGGGGGGGGGGG
>QEPC01009527.1:1101106-1134389 GCA_003113815.1 Sphenodon punctatus
CCTTAAACTGAAACCTTGTGTTATGCATTTCACTGTACAGACTCATTGAGTATGTATGTATTTCACTACAGACTCCTCTTCTGTTTGTGATTCCCCCCATCCCATATATATGGGATGTATATATATCCATATATATCCATATAGATATGGATATGGATATGAGATAGATAGATAGATAGATGATAGTAGAGAGTTGTTGGAGTTAGCTTAGTGATAGAGATAGCGTTAGTGATAGCGTTAGTGATTTTGGTGTTTGTAGGAGTAGGTCTGTGTACTTATTAGATAATGCATTTAGTTCATAACATTTAGAATAGTTAATAGCAGTTAGATTTAGTGTAGATAGATATATATAATATTAGATTAAAAAAATAAATTAAAAAACCCATATAAAAACAAAAAACCAAATAAAAAACAAAAGAAAACCATATAAAACCCAATAAAAAACCAAAAAAACATATAAAAAACAAAAAAACACCCATAACAAGATTTCCTGAACGGCCAAACAGCCAAACTGAACAGCCGAACAGCCTAACCGAACAGCCGAACAGAACGGCCGAACCGAACAGCCGAACCCGAACTCGGCGAACTAGCCGAACTGCCGAACCGAACGGCTGAACTGAACGCAGCCGAACCAAACGGACGAACTGAACGGACGAAACAGACACGACTGAACCGAATGGCCGAACCCGAACCGCGATCTGTTCGCCCATCCCTAGGGCCTTCCTGGCCCTGGATACTGGCCCTGGTGTGTGCTCCCACCTCCGCCCTGGCACCGTGAGTCGCTGCCCCTTCCCTCCCTGATGTTCCTGGCTCGCTGCTGTGCTGGCTGTGTCTTGGGGTTCTGCTGCCCCTACCTGTGGCTCTGGTCTCCATCCGCGGGCCCCCCCATCCACCTCTGCAACAGGTGTTCTCCTCCGTGACTGCCATCTCCTGCGGCTGTGTCCTGAACTGTGTACCGGCACCCAGCGTCCCGGGTGCCGCTGTCCTTCCTGTTCTGGCCTTGCTCCCTCCTGTGCCCACCCCCCTGAGTGCCTGTGTGCCTGCGGGGTTCCGGGGTCCCAGGACTGGGGATATGGGTGCCCTCCCGGTGGGGGGGGGTGTTGCAGGACCGGCTGCCCTGCTCCGTCGTCTCCGTCACACCTCCATCCCATCCATCACACCCTGGCCGGCACGTGGGATCCCTGTTGGCCTCCTGGACCATTTCCAGTCTGCTCCCTGGTCAGTGGGGCCTCCCCCTGTGACTGTGCTGTGCCCCTGGGGTTCCCCTAATTCTGGGACTGACTGTGTTGCTGTGGGGGTGCCCATGTGGGCTGTGCTGTTGTGGGGGTTCTGTTTGCCATTCCCCTTGTCCTGCCCTGGACCCTGGGCTGGCTCTCCCCCCACTCCCTGTCCCCGCCTCCCCTTCCTTCTCCCTGTGCCTGATGTGCCATGTGTGTTGTCTGTCCCACTGTGTGCCCCCTTCCCTTCCTTTCCCGTGCAGGTGTGTGTGCTCCCTGGCGTGTGTTTGTGCTGTGTGTTCCACTGTGAGCTCATTTTCCCTGTGCCTGTTGTGTGTGCTGCCCTGGTGGCTCTCCTTCCTCTTCCCCCTCCCTTCCCATTTCTCTTGTGTGGGTGTTCCCTTTTGGCACTTTTGGCTTCGTTTGCCCTCAGCCGGCCATGTCTGTGTCCCGCCCCTCCACAGTGCCTTCAGGGTGTTTTGACCACGGCTGGGAATTGGCATAATGTCTGTTGTGCTGCCCCAGCCCATGATGTGCCGGGCTGATTCCCTGCCATGGTCCCAATTCCGTCACATCTGTTTGGTGCCTTCTTTGACCATGGGGGGTGGTTGGGCAGCTCGCCACAACTTGGAATCCACTGTGGTGACTCAGGACCGCGTAACATATGAAATCACCTTCAGATAGGCCAAAATGGGAGCCATGGGGTCAAATTTCAAGAAGTGGAAACCCTAGAAGGGCTTCCAGGAAATGGTACTGGGGCTAGGCTCTGACACAATTTAATCCCTACTCCCTTCCCGTTGTACATGTGAACCCTTTGTATTGGCAGCAGGTGCCCCATGCACACTAAAATTGACTAAATATTTTGGGGGATTGGTTTCAGTCATTTCTGACTGATGTGGGGGATGTGATGGGGGCACTGCAAACCACAAGTTGTGAATTAGATCCATGTCTGTCGTGGCTGGTGAAAGCCAGCTGGGAGATGTTGGAGTCATTGCTGACTGGGGTGACTGATCAATGCGTCCCTTTGGGAGGGCAGAGTCCTGAGCTGCCTTAATGTGGCAATTGTTTGGCCTCTGCTTAAGAAGCCATCATTGGACATTGATTCTACTGCCACCTATTGGCCTGTCTCTAACCTTCCCTTTTTAGGGAAGGTTATTGAGTGGGGAGTGTCTTGTCAGCTCTAGGCGCATCTGGATGTTATCGGATTCCTGGACCCATTGCAGTCTGGTTTTCATCCTGGGCATGGCATGGAGACTGCAATTGTGGCCTTGGTCAATGACCTTCGCCTGAAGTTAGATCAGGGAAATTCTACCCTGTTGATTTTATTAGATCTTTCAGTGGCTTGTTGCTTTTGATACCATTGATTATGAGGTGTTATTGACTTGCCTGCAGGACCTGGCTGGAGTGGGTGGGACTGCTCTTTTTTTTAATTTATTTATTTATTTATTTATAAAAGATTTATATCCTACCCCTCCAGCCCACAGGGCAGCTCGGGGCAACAAACAACAACTCAAAACATTAAAACAATTCACAATTAAAACCCCCATATACATAAAAAAAACAACCCACCCACCCCCGAACCACCACCCCTACACCCCCCCTTGCCAAAAGCCTGGTGGAACAGCCAGGTCTTACACAAACGTAAAAATGACAGGAGGGTGGGGGCCAACTAAGTCTCCTCCAGGAGTGAGTTCCACAGCACAAGGGCAGCCACTGAAAAAGATCTCACATCAGCGGCCACCCATCTCGCCCAGGGATCCTCCAAACACCACCACCCCGCGACGATCTCAGGGGTCGCACGGGCACATGGGGAGTGAGGCTATCCTGCAGATAAGCAGGGCCCAGGCCGTGAAGGCTCTTGAGTGGTTCTGCTCTATCTTGGCTGGGAGGTCTCAGTGGGTGGTGTTGGGTGATTGCTCATAATCTCCTTGGGAGCTTTCTTGTGGGGTCCTGCAGGGTTCCATTGTATTCCCCGTTGTTCAATGTGTATTTGCAGCTGCTGGGCTAGGTCATTCAGAGGTTTGAGGTGCGGTGCCATCAGTACACTGATGACACACAGCTCTTCCTCTCCTTTTCATCCGACCCAGGCCTTGCAGTCTTACCTGTTGCCTGACTGCAGTGAGGGACTGGATAAGGGTGAGCTGACTGAAGATGAATCCTGACAAGACTGAGGTGATGATGGTTGGCTGGTCTTGTGCCCCAGAGAGGACTGAGACTCCTGTTGTTGATAGGGTCTGACCCCCTCTAGTTGATTGGGTTCGCAGCCCCAGAGTGCTTCTGGATCCTTTGCTGCACCTGGATTGCCAGGTTGCAGTGGTGGCCAAGAGCACTTTTTGCCAACTCCATCTGGTGAGGAGGCCTTTTCTTCTGGACTAAGATTTGGCCACTGTCATCCATGCTTTCATCACCTTGAGGCTAAATTACTGCAATGTGCTCTACATGGGTCTGCCCTTCGTGATGGATCGGAGACTGCAGCTGGTGTAGAATGTGGTGGCTTGCCTCCTTACGGGGACACGTTGCTGTGAGCACATAACACCGTTGCTTCGTTCACTGCACTGCCTGACAATAGTCTTCTGCACCCAATTCAAGGTGCTGGTGATGACTTTTAAAGCCCTAAATGGCCTAGGCCCCATCTATCTGAGGAATTGTCTGACTCCCCATGTCCTGTCATGGCCTCTGTGCTAGGGGCAATTTCCTGGAAACTCCAGTTTTTCACCGGGTCTCCACTATGAGAAGGGCATTCTCAGCTGTCACATCTTTGTTTTGGAACTCCCTCCCTCAGGGGGTCTGCCTGTGTTCAAGCCTGGTGGCCTTCCAGAGGCAACGTAAGACCAGTTTGTTCAGTCGAGTTTTTGGCAGTGGGTACTGAATTTGGAGGAGGGGGTATTCTTAGTTAGAGGATGGGCTGGGGAATAGGGAGTGGGATTAAGTGGGAGGTTGTTGAAGGGTGGGTGTGGGCTGGATTGGGGGAGGATTGTAATTTAAATGTTTTATATTGTATTTTATAAAAACAACAACAACTGTAAGCTGTCCTGGGCCTTCAGGGAAGGGTGGGATATAAATGCAAATAAATAAACTAAATAAATAAAATGCTGCTGCATGCTGGGCCCTGAGCTACAAGCGAGCAGAGGGTAGTCAGTGCTGGGAGCTATTTCTGAGCATGGGCCTGGCTGCATGTGCTGTGGTTTGGATTCTGTAAATGTTCCCAGTTTTGCCTGCTCAGCAGCTTCTCCCTCACCATGTGGGGAGGGGAATCATTATCAAAAGGAGAAATGAACAAGGAAGTGAAACCTGGCAGAGTTTCTCACATCTGATGTGACTGACACCCTCCCCAACCCAGCAAACACCCCTCTCTGTCTCCTCTGCACTATTCTTTCTGGCAAAGAAGAGTTTCAGTAGGAACCCATAGGAGTAGGTAAGTAAATCTTTGACTAAGTCCTGGCCTGCAGCTATTCTAGTCTTGGAATAGCTAATGATCCACTTCTGTCAAGCCACCCTAGTCTTACCTTATAGGACTAACAAAGCAATTGGCTTTGCTATCCCAATGAATCAGTCTCCAACCCCACACGCACCCAATAATGCTGCGTGATGCTCCTCAGTCCTGGGCTTTACACAGATACAAAGCTCTGTTGATGCCCCCTCCTTCATGTCCTCCCAATGGTTGTGACTTTAAAGGGAGAAAGAAATGGGGCAGGACCCACGTATGTCCTCTCTTGCACTCATTCCTGGGTTCAGTCTCCTGCAGCCTCTGCTACAGGTGAAATATTCACCAGAGGGACAAGTTGATTTTAAAAGATTTACTAAGGAATGGACAATTCTATTACAGCCCTCTGAAAACCAATCTGAACAGCATCAAACTGCAATCCCAGATTACAGGGGGCTCCCTGTGGTGGGAGAATGGGAAAGAAGTGTTCCGTGATTAGCAGGGGACTCTGTGAACGGGGCAGAGGGATTCCCTGATTAGCATAACCTCAAGAACCAGGAAAGGTGTGAATAAGGGTGAACTCACACATAACTCTGCTAAACTCCAATGTCTGCGGGGGCCAGGAAGCTGTATAATCAGCCTCTGATAATCCCCAGATTGCTGTTGCATGTGAGTGAGATACTTCAAGTTCCAACCCCACTTTAAACTTAGTTCTGATGAAAACATCAGATCTAAACATCAGATCAGAGTTGAAAGCTGAGCTGGAAATTGGAGTGCCTCACTCGCACGTAACAGCGATCCGGGGCTGTTTATACAGCTAGCAGAGTTTAGCAGAGTTATGTGTGAGTTCACCCTAAGCCTATGAATAGGACAGAGAGATGGGTTTTGCAGGGTCTGAACTAGATAACCACTCAGTTCCCCTCCAGCCTTACAAGTCTATGCTACTGTGAAGAAAGGGTTCCTGGAACGCAAGTCTTGGAGCTGGTTTGGTGAATAAGTGGGGTTTGTGACAGTGAGTGAAGAGAGACAAGCCCCCATGTGCGCTCTCTCTCTCTCTTTCTCTCTCTCTCTCAAACACACACACACCCAACACACATATGGGGTGTTTATTCAGGAGGCACATGCTGGAGGGCTGAGTGGGGTATGTATGTGTGTGTTGGAAAGGTGTGTGAAGGTCCAGAGCGCTGTGAGGAGTGTGTGTGGGGGGGCATGGAGGTGCGTGGTGGACTGTGAGTGTGTGTGTGGAGGTGAATGGTGGAAGCTGCAATGAGTATGTGTTTGTGGAGGTGCATGGTGGAGGACTGTGGGGAAGTGTGTAAATGGAGGTGAGTGGTGGAGGGCTGTGAGGGGTATGTGTGTGGGGAAGTGCATGGTGGAGGGTTGTGAGGAGGTGTATGGGGGGCTCTGAGTGTGAGTGGAAGGGAGTGTGAGAATATGTGTGGGGTGTGAGTACATGTGTGGGGGTGCCCATGGCCGCTTTTAGACTAGTGGGTCATGCTCACACGATCCACTTGTGTGACTTTTGAAAATCTCTAGAGCCGGCCATGCATTTTTTAAAAACCGTGAACTAAATACCTCAATGTCGGGGTATCTAGTTCACAGTTTTTTTAAAAGTGCAACTAGCTTTAACGTGCGAAACGTCTCATCTAATCCCAGGTCAAGAGATTTTCAAAAGTCACACCCACTCGTCTATCTTCATGACTGAAGGTTACTGTAGCCTCCCTCCCTGTGTTGGAGATAGCAGTATGTGGAAGCAGACCCCTCTGCGATGTACAGGGTGAAGAGGAGGGGAGATTGTTGTGACATTGCATGGGCTTGATATTTCCCCACAGGCAGAATGACTGGCAGCATCTGGCTGGCTGCCGGCACCTTGTCCCTGATGCTGGGTACTGTGGCTGTTCAGGAGAATGTCTGTCAAGTCCCTAATGGCAAAGATGGCTACTCTGGGATTAAAGGCCTGAATGGGAGAACTGGGCAAAAAGGTGACCGCGGCGAACCAGGTAAGAGCCAGTGGGAAGCACAGGATTGCAGGACCGGCTGATTCCATGGGGCTAGCAGCCTGCATCTGTACACCCTGACCCCATTGATATCACCACCCTCTAGCCTACAGGAAAGGCACGCATGATTCAGCTGAATTGAATTGGTTCCCACTGGCACCTACCAGAGACCAAGAGTTTAAATAGATTAAATAAAAAATAAGAGTTGAATGGCCCAGAAATTGAATTTTCCCCTGCCACCAGTGCTTAGCTGGCAGAGGGCATGGGGCTGCCACCTGAACAGCTGTGAAATCCAGAACACTCTGAGGTGGTCTGGAGGGCACTGGAAGAATAGGAGGGAGAAACATAGAAAAAGTAGACAAGGGACAAGAAAACAGAGGACAAAGAGGAGTGCAAAATATGCCCAGGAAGAAGAAAATGTGAGCCGGAAGGAGGGAATAAAGAAAAGGAGGGGGAAAAGAAATAATGATGGGAGAAGGAAGAGGAAAAAGAGAGAATAAAATCAGAAATAAGAGTGAGGGAATAGAGAGGGGGATGTATAAAACAGGGTAGAAAATAACAAAGTCGAGACGTGGGGAAATCAAGATATCTAGAGTCCCCAGCCAGCACCTCCAGCAATACTGTGCATTAACCCAAGGCTCAGAAATTCAGAGACCAGGAAATGGAGGTGAAAGGGGATGGGTTACGGGGCTGCTTAGAGTCCTTGTCAGGGAATTTATTTATTTATTTATTTATTTAATTAGATTTTTATGCCGCCCCCTCCTGGCTTCGTAGCTTATAACATTTTTAAAATACAGCAGCATAAAGAATGTGAGACAGATGAGCCTCTTCATTTGCAAACCTAGGGAAGCAATTTCTTCATCACTTCAGTGATTTTGCATATTAATCTTACACATTCTCACACATAACCCTCCCTTACCCCTCAGGATAGGGTGGGATAATTAAATAAATAAATTAAATAAAAATAAAATTAAATAAAACCTAGCTGGGTATATTTGCTTTTCCACTGCCTTTGGAGCAGGCACTTTCAAGAGGTGCGTTCTGTAAACCTGAAAATTGTGGTTTGCAGAACGTGCCTCTTGAAAGCGCCGCTTCTCCAACCGCCGTCGCTGAAAAGAACGGGCGGCACGTCACTTCCAGTAGCGTGGGGAGCATGTAAGCACACACACACCCTGCGGCTTTCTGTTGAATGCGGGGCTCCTGAGGTGCTTTTAAGCACCTCGTTTAAAAGCGGTCTTAGACTTGGTGCCCTATCTCCACCCTTTTTAGGACCTTTTGCCTTGTGCATAGCATTTCTCTGAGGAGGGGTATTTCTCTGCATTTCCTGAACTCATCCTTCCTTTCTCTGTTTTTCCTTTCTTTTTAATACTGTTCCTTTGTTTCCTTCTTTTCTTTTCTTTTTGCTTATTTACCTGGTCCATCTCAAAGCCCTCATGAGTTGTGCTCCCAATGGGATACATTTGCATTTGGGGAGTAGGGACTATGGAATGATCCAATGAAATCTGCAGCAGAGAGAAACCTTGGGGGTGGGGAAGATTCTTTCCCCCAACATTCTTAGGGCTCTTCCTCTTCTTCTGGCTTTTGCCCCCACCCCCTGATCCTGATGCCAGCTCTGTGCAGGACTCGAATTATAAGGAAAAAGGTAGGGGGGCCCTTGATGAAATCATGCCCCCACCCCATAGCCTTCTAAAACCAGTAGCTAAAGGGGTCATCAAAAAGGTAGAGGGGGCATCAAAAAAGCTAGGGGTCGGGGCGGGCTGCTTAGTCCTCCTGTAATTCAGGCAGTGGCTCCATCTGTTGGGACAGTGGCAGCTACAGGGTAAGGAAGAGAAAGAGAGGCTAGGGCAGCTGGCCATGTGAGACCGTAGTCCATGAGGTCTGGTAGCCTGGCCTCTGCTGGTCCGGGAGCAGGCCCTGGAGCCCTTGCAGTTTGGATTCCCCTTACAAGCTGCAGGGAGTGGGTAACTTAACTGCAGAGAAGCAGCAAGTGGCTCCTGCACCCAAAACTCTTGTTCTTGTTCTAGCATCGACACACAGGAGAGAATTACTGGGCCCCTCTGGTCCAGCAAGGGCAAGGGTTTCTGGAAGGGGTTGGGTAAGACCATGACATTCCAGTGCCAGGGAGTCCCACTTCTTCCTTGGCAACCCGCAGGAAGCTGGCAGTCTGTGTGGCCTCATGTGACACTATCACCCACTCTGCTACTTTCCTTTAAGGTCTCCCAGCAAGACGGACAGGAATACGGGGACCCAAAGGTGATAAAGGGGAGTCCGGTCCTCCAGGTAAGCCAGGTAACCAGGGTTACCGAGGCCCAAATGGCCCCCCAGGACATTCTGGTGAGATTGGGAAGAAGGGTGCCAAGGGGAAAGCTGGCAACATTAAGGAGCAGCCCCGTCCTGCCTTCTCCGCATCCCGGAAGAACCCGCAGGCCCAAGGGAACATCATGGTCTTTGATAGCATCATCACCAACTCAGACACACCCTACAGTGCACAGACTGGCAAGTTCACCTGCCGCGTACCTGGCTTCTACTACTTCACCTTCCAGGTAGTTTCCATCAGCAACCTGTGCCTAAGCATCATGCACAACAGCACGACAGTGGCCAGTTTCTGTGACAACAATAGCCGGAGCAACTTGCAGGTCAACTCAGGTGGCAGTGTCTTGAGCCTGGGCAAGAGTGACACAGTCTGGCTCGAGAGTGACCCCCAAAACAGCAATAAGGTGTACAGCGGCACTGATGCCGACAGCGTCTTCAGCGGCTTCCTGCTTTTCCCAGCCACCGCATGAGGGAACCAGGGAACCTTCAAACCATAGTTCCTCTGAATCCTCTCTACCCAGTGCTGGCGTAGGGAGGGCCTGTCTTTCCCCCACTCACCACCCCATCAGAGCACAGCCACACATGCCTGTGACGGTGCTGAACTGAGTGTGTGTGTGTATGCACATGTGTATCCCTCTGTACACTCACACACAAATCTCTGTGTGTATATGTGCACATGTATCCATACTGCACACATCAAGATATGTGTGTGTGTGTGTGTGTGTGTGTGTGTGTGTGTGTGTGTGTGTGTGCGCGTGCACGGTCATGAGGAACCCGGCTCCACAGGCAAGCTGGCTGTAACCCAAATTCAGTAGCGAGGGACATCAGTAAGCACTGATGCTTTGCTGGGGTATGAGTCGCAGATGCCAGCTTTCTTCTGTCAGATCACCCTAAGGTCACATTTCCTGGGAGCATTCAAGAGCTCCTGAGAGACCAGGAACTGCTGTAAACCCCATTTTGAACCCTACAAGAATATAGTTAACTCCACACTTTCGATGGTCATGTGGGGAGGAGCAAGAGGTGTTAAACATCTAGGAATGCTAACATACATTAGCAGTGGGGTTACACCAGTCCAATGTGAGGAGGGACACCTCATCCTCACTGACCCCCATATGGCAGCAGCTCTGCCTACTCATCCAAATACCAGGAAATTCAATAGTAGGGAGCAGAGTGATGCAGAAGTCTATCCTTTCTTTATATTTTGTCCCCTTCCCACCACAATAATGATCACTGTGCTACTGTAGGGACACAGGGAGCTAAAAAGGGAGGTGGACTGATCCCTGGAACCCAAACTCAGTAGCGAAGGACATGTCTTCTGCCCCCCACCCTCGCACACACAGACACACACTATCCTCTTGGTATTTTTACATGATGGGCTGAGAAGAGCTTCCGGGGGTGGGTGGGTGTAGCAGGGCTATCCCCCATTACTTTGGACTCTCGTTGTCCCTCTTGTAACCCCGTGGCCAGCCAGTAGCAGGGACTATTGCCCAGCAAGCTGAATGGCTGCATGCTTCCTTTCACTGATGTTTATCTGCTCTGTATAATTAAATGTGGCTTGGCTAAAGGATACCTGGGTCTGGCTGTACAGTTTTGTGTGTTACCCTCAGAGAGACTCACTTGGTGTTAAGAGGGAATGAGGCTGCTCATCATTTGACTCTTACATTAGGGGGCTGGGGATCTACTAAGGGAAGGGAGTGGGATACACTCTTCTTGAGTTACTATGAGCAACCCCTGGAGTGGGGCTGGGGGAAGATGCACTATGCCTTGGAGATTATGGAGTAGCAGTACCCAGTGGGGGAGGGGCAGAGATGCACTGTGCCCTAGAGATTATAGAGAAGCAGCACCTGGAAAGGGTGAGATGCACTGTGCCTGTGGGACTCTGAGGTAGCAGCCCTTTGGGGAGCAAACAGTGCACCCGGAGGACTCTGGGGTAGCAGCTCCTGGGGGTGGGGGAGGGGACCTGCACTGTGCCCTGTGAATACTGAGGCATCAGCCTCTGGGGAGAGGGGAGACATGGGACTCTGGGGTAGCAGCCCTTCATGGAGGAGACAAGTGCACCCAGGGAACTCTGGGACAGCAGCCCCAAGAGAGGAGGAAGCTGTATGAAGAGGATTCTGAGATATTAGTCCTGGTGAGGAGATGCACTGCACTTGAAGAACTCCAAGTCAGAAACCCCTGGGGAAGAAGAGACACACATTTGGACTCTGGGATAACAGCCCTTCAGAGAGGAGACACACTGCACCCAGGAAACTCTGGGGAAGCAACCCCTAAGAAAGGAGAGATGCACTGTGTGGCAGCACAGTAGGGGTTGCTATGTGGCTGAGCCACCCACTTCACTGCGCCAGGCCAAAAATTCTGACCCTGGGGTTCCAACAGGGGCAAGAATCTAGTTGTTTTCCCACCTGTTGGCAACTCCCCAAATCTTTGGGTATCACTGCCACCACCCAGACTCCAATTACAGTGAGGGTTTGTTTGCACAGTCTAGGGTATGTGAACAAGCTTACAAGTCTCTTAGGGCACACCCCTCCCCGATTCTCCTTATCAGGCATTCTCCCCTTCTGTGGGGCAGTAACACTTGGGGTAACTCAAGGGTGCTTAACTTGGCTGGTTAGCAGGGGAAAGAAGGGGGGACTTGACGGGAAGGTTTTAGGGTGCTGGTTTGGTCCATGGGGAAGAGAAGATGGTTTTGGGGGTGCAGGCTAGCTGGATGTAAGGAAGAGAAGTCCTGGGGGTACTGACTATCTGAATCCAGTCCTTACTCTTAAGCACTGTAAGGGTAAGCTCAGGGAAAGATGACATACTAAAATTAATGACATTGAATGCCCATTAGAAATATAGGCAATGGGAATGCCAGTTGAAAATAATGAGATCTTAGACTTTAATTGAATGCAAAGCAATACAATGGAGCTGTATCTTTGAGGGTGGGGAACAAGGGGGGTTTAAATGAAAAGGATGGCACCAACGAATGTGAGTAGAATGACAAGAAAATGGCACAAATGACAGGGAGGAGACCATGAGGAGTGGGTGGAATGACATGGTTTTGGTTGGAATGCCAGGGGAAAGCTATGAGTGTTTTTAAACAAGGAAGGCAATTTTTCGGGGGGTGGGGGTCCATGGTTGCTGAGTGGAGAGTGGGAAATGATTTGAATGGGTGGCTGCTAGGGTGGTCTCACCACCAGGGATATGATCTGCAAAGAACTCACATGGGCAATTGTTCCCCCGCCCGCCTGCCCCACAATATCCTCCACCCAAGCCCCACCCAATCATCCACCCCCTGCCATGACACACAGCCACAGAAACCTTGGAAATATGAAGCTGCAGCAGCTAATAACCTCTTTCTGTCCATGACCCCATGTTCTGGTGAACCTGCTGGCAGTCCTGGTCAACCATGGAGGCACACACAGAAAGCCCAACACACCACTTAAGTAACATAGACAGCAGGGAGGAAAGTGCACAAGAAGCTAAGCGCCAGTAATGTGCATGGAAAGAGAACAGGGAAGGGAAATAGTTCACGCAACCAATCTGGACTGGAAGTGAGCTGTGGGCACAGCATTCCCAGCAGGCAGTAAAGCCCACAACCCACATGCAGAAACCCTTAGACTCTATGGCGGTGGCCAACCTGCAACTGTTGAACTGCCAGGAACAACACAAAGGAAAGCATAAATGTACACGGAAACAGTGCATGCAACCACACACACTTACACCTACACATAAGAGAGTGACAGCCCCTCCCCCACCCCACCAAGAACAACAGGTGCATGACAAAATATTTATTAAAATAAATAGGAACCATAAAAACTAACAATACAAACAGAATTACATAACATAAAGAAACAAAAACATGAACAAGCAGCACAAATAAACCTTTTTTAAAATGGGATCAGGGTCCTCGTCTCCTGTACCTTTGGCCCTGGCTCCACCGAAAGCTGGTGAAGCTGGTGTCTAATTTACCCCACATTCTCCTGCAGGTCCAGGAAATGGCAGACTAGAACCTTGTTATCTTCCCGGTGCTCCTCTAGCAGCTCCCAAACTGTGGAAGATGAAGTGGAACCATGGGTTAAACTCTGATTGCCCGAGATGTATGGACTTTGGACAACCTCCATCTAGTTTGCACAATCCATGCCCTTTACCTGGGCACTTTATCAAGGCACTTTACAAGCCTCAAACATCATGAGGTCCTGGGTCTCACCCAACCCTGGGAGGTGACAGGGACTGTGGCAATGATCAGGAAACATGCTGCCCAATCTAAGTGTGGGAACCCTTACCCTTTCCTCAGGACCCCAACAGAGGGGTCAGTGTGGCCGGAATGGAAATGGTTTGGGAGAATCCATACAGAGTACTTTCAGATGGACAACTGGCCTTCTTGTGTATGCACATGCACTTGGCACCCACATGGGCAGCCATCCATCTGATGGGCGGGTAATGGTGGCCAAACACGGAACCACTCTGTGTTTGTGCCACAAGGGTTGCTCCCCAGCATTGAGGAGTAACCATTACAGCCTGTTTTGGTCAAACATGGAGCCACAGCCATCCATGGATCGGGAATCCATGTGTTGTGCATCTGACCCATAGGTGGCTTGCGTCTCTGTGTTTGTGCACTCACAGATCCACTCCTGGGGTGTGAGATGAATCTGTCCATCTGAAAATACCCAATCCATGCTCTCGTTCCTATGCTCCACTCCCCATTTGCAGGTGAAGTAAGCCCATCAGGATAGTATTGTGGCCTGATATGACTCAAAGAAACAGGACACGTATCATCATTGGGCGTGGAGCACAAAACTAGGCCTGGGTTGAGGTTTCCTGCTACAGGCTGCCGCCCCACACTCACTCCAGGAAGGGTTATGGGTAGTGAACTTAGTGAGGCCAAGTGTGGAGGGAACAGATAGGGCCCAGCTGATAAGGGAAAAGGGGGAGGGGAGACTTGCACACCGGGGAGAGGGGAAGGCAACCCAGGGATAGGGGAAGGCAGGGCACACACACATCACCCACTCTCTCAGTCACACACAGATTCACCCAACAATAGCAAGGAAAGAACCAGGCACGGATAAAACAGCCAATTTCACCCAACCACACCACCCACATTACACAAGCACCCTCCCACACTTTCCAGATCCAAAACAATCATTTAGCTTCTGTAGTGGCCAGTTTCAAACTCCAATTACCGGCAGCGGGGATTCTTCCCCTGCCGGTTTTAGAAGTGTCAGACATGCCCCCGCCGTGCTTCGAGCCATGCGGAGTGGCGCACGGGCTCAGGATGCGGCCCCGCCCCTTTGGGTGTTCCCTGGAGTCGCTCTGCCCTGCGCATGCCTGAATTGGTTGCCTGGGCAACCGAAGAAGCGTGTGGTGCCGGGGGCACGTCTCGCTGAGGGGAAAGCTCTGAGCCAGAAGTGGCATTGACGGGGGCCGCAGGCATCCCCTCAGCCCCCCTCTCCCTCACCTACCCCCCAATCCTGACAGTACCCCCCTGCTGAGTCCCCCGGGGAAGGGCCCAGGAAGGCTGGGGTTTGCCAGGGTGATGCAGGTGGAACAAACGCACCAACTGGGGGGCTGAGATCAGTGAAGCGGGCTCCCATGAGCGGTCCTCTGGGTCATAGTTTAGCCAGTCCATGAGGTAGTGGAGGCGGCCACGGAGGTACTTTGAATCTAGGAGAACCCGTACCTCATAAGCCTGATCCGTGTCCATAGAGGCAAGTCTCTACATGGAGGGGCGGGCTGGAGGGGTTCCTACGAATGGCTTGAGAAGGGAGACATGGAAGGTCGGGTGGATTCTGAGACGAGCTGGTAGTTGCAAGGTATAGGTGACTTCATTTACCTTTCACAGTATGGGGAATGGGTCGATAAATCAGTCGTCTAATTTTCGAGATGGGCATGTTGAGGGGTAATGCTGTTGGTCCAGCCATACAAAATCTCTGGGGTTAAAAGATGGTGTAGTACGGCGCCGCTTATCTACATATTGCTTATATTTCTGTCGCGCTTGGTTTAAGGTACGTTTGGCCACGAGTTGTGCTTCCTGAATACGAAGGGCTACGGCTCCTGCAGCGGGCACTTGGGTCGTAACTACGTCGATATTGCCCATTGGGGGGTGGACCCCATAGGTAACATAAAAAGGAGAGGTTCCTAGGGAGGCATTCACAGCATTGTTATAAGGGGGACTCGTACCTGACACCTTCTGGCCTCTCCCCCCATCTCCAAGTGGTACTGAGTATTCAACAGTATTACCAAGTAGGTCCCAGAGACTCAGGTCCAGTACTCTGCTACCCGGAAACACTTGCAAATATTTTTTCTTCTACTTGGTTTAGCCCTATAAAATGTTTCATTTATTCTAAGTAATTGGAATACTTCATCACTTCCTTGGAGAAGTTTAAGCTTATTTTTTAAATATCAAGTGAATTATGTATAAAAGATTGTCAATGGTGCACATGTTGATGAATGTCATCTTTTCTTTCTTGATTGTGATGCCACCACTCCAAGAAGGACAGGACAACCATTGTTTGTGTTCCTGCTCCTGTTCTGGAGAAGCCTGAAAATACTTAAATTGTTTCTTAGCTGTGGAATGTGGATGTCTAATACTGTTTCAAAATAAGTAAGAGGCTCTGAAATACTTTGATCAGCAACACGGTTGGGTAAGGGTGTGCATGTTGTTTTTGTCATTACAATAACGATAATGAAAACTGTCATTGATATTGCAATAACAAAAATGACAATCGAGAATAATGACAACAATAAAAAAAAGACAATGTCGTTATCATTGTCGTTATTATTAATGCTGTGACAGTTGGGTTTTGGAGAGAAAATGTGGAGAGGGGAGGAGGGAGCAGACATCTCGGAGCCCTAACAGGGTTGAACTCTGGAATTGTGCCTGTGTTGGGAGAGGCGAGCAACTCAGCAGTGTCTGATTAATGTATCGCTGGCCAATGAGCAGCACAAGAAGGCCCCAGCATTCGCATGGCACTCTGTGATTGCTCAATGCTTGCTACATCCCACAACCAATCAGGGAGGCTCTGGGTGAGGGCACCACAACCCTTTATAGTGGGAGGGCCAGGTTTTTTCTCTCTGTTCTATGAGAACTCTGCTTGTCAGGTTGTATTTTACAGAACTGTGGTGCTTGCACACACAAAACCCTCCCTAGCCCTCATTGTATTACCAATACCTTTCTGCAGAAGAATACCCTCCCTGGCCCTCATTGTTCTTACCAATACTGCCAGTACTGATTTTTTACTGGGGGCAGCAGCAGATTGTATGGGGAGCCACAGCAATGATGGTGTGGGAGCAGCAATGATGGTGATGTGGGTGCTGTTGCTGGGAGTGGTGCAGGGGCACCCTCCTCTCCTGGGCAGACTTCTCCCTCTGGCACCCCCCCCCCCCCAGGGATTTGGAGGATTTGGGGGAGGCAGTATTTGAGGGCATCCTTCCCAACCTTGGCAGCCAGCATCCCAGGCTTTTCATTCTCCTCCCATGCTTCAGCAAGTAGCAACAAGGCATCCTCTCCTCCCATGCTGCAAGGTGGTAGCAGAAGCAGCTTCAGCATGGGTGGTGTCATGGAGCTGGGCAGCAATGAGAGGAGCGAAGGGGAGGAGACTCATGATGCTCCTCCTGTGGGGACAAAGGCAGCGGCCCTCAGCGGTGGCACGAAGGGTTCAGGGCACCCCAGGGAGTCTGTGTGGGATCACTTCAAGGAAGTGATCGCAGGTGACAGCAGCTGGGTGGCCTGCCTTCACTGTGGGAAGGTAGTGTGCCATGGGAATAAGAGGGGGAATTTAAGTAATAATGGCATGAATGCAAAGGGCTTTGCTGCTGGAAGAGTCATCTGACAGTGTGGACAGGAGTGGGTTCCCTGCTGCAGCAAGCACGAGCAGCAGGTCCCATCTCGAACCCCCTGTCAGGTCTGGCCTTAGCCTAAGCAGGGCCCAGGGCACAGAAGAAATGTGGGGTCCCAAGCCCATATCCCTGGACTTGAGCGCAGGGATGGGTGGAGGGGCACTCCCCTCCACCCATCCCCAAGCCTGAGTGGCCATTCGGATTCCGAATCAGATCACTTACCTGATCCGCAGCCGCCGCTGCCACCTCCAGCCTAGGCCTCGCACCAGGCTCGGAGTTTCAGGTGGGTCGGGCACCACAGCAGCAGATTAAATGTGCTGCCGTGCTGCCTGCCACCAGCGGACGTTCCACTGCCCCCTCTCCTCCACTGCCTGTCAAGTGACAGTGCACTGGCAGTGGGAGCACCAGGCGTGTGCACAAGGCTGCACACGCTGACAAGGCCAGAAAGCAGGCATGGATAAGCATGCACCGAGTGCAAGCAGGCCCACTGCACCGGAGAGAGGTGAAAGAGCAGCAGGCCATGCCCCCTGAGCCCATGCATTGTGGGACATGGGACCAAAGGTGGCACCCCAGGCACAATCAGTAGAGTTGCAACCGAGTAAGGCTATGCTGAGAAAACACCCAGCGCAAACCCTGGGGTGAACAGTGCACAAGTGGACAAATTCTGGGTGCAGGAGGCCAGAAAGTCAGGAAATAGTTGGGTGGGGGCAAGCACTTGCAGGTCAAAGCAGAAACCAAGTCTCATGGGGAAAAAAACATCACCCAGGGCCAGGTCCAAGTACACGAACCCCCTCCCACCATATCAGGGTGAACATACCAGTCACCCAGAACTGCAAACAGCAACACAAACAGCAGAGAGTTCACAGGGCAAGAAGAAAAAGGGCGGCACACACAGCCATCCCTGGGGAGTAGGACAGCAACCAGTAAACAAACAGGGGGCAGAGAAGAAATCAGGGGGCGAAGACATGCAACATGGATGTAACCAAACCCAACACAAGGAGGAAAGGATGGGGAACGAGAAAGTGGCATGGTCACAAAGCCGAAACGTACAGGAGCAGGGGTGGGGGAAGTGACAGCGGTGGCAAATCAGTGCACCGATGGCTGGGGAGAGGGGAATCCCCAAACAGGGCCAAGAGTCCCCCACAGTCAAAACAAAGTGAGAAACATACATCCCCCAAAGAGGCCAGTCACCCTGAACACATCCAAGGTGACAATCCCACCTTCCCATCCCTCACAGGCTGCAGCGTTACACATCCCAGCAGATGTTAACCATAGCCAATAAAATGCGGACCCGCTGATGCTTCTCAGGGCAAGCCTGTATACCACCAGTATGCTCCAGCAAGCACACCCTGCAATAAGTCACACAGAGCATGCACCGATGAGGCAAGTGCACTCACGGTGAAATAGGGACCCGGAGAACAACATACACTACACCATATTATTATTATTATTATTTTACACATTTCTACCCCGCCCCTCCTGCAACGCAGCTCGGGGTTGCTTCCATCAATAAAACCATAAAATACAATAAAATCAATACAAAACAATCAAAAAAATATTTAAAATATTAAATACTAAGTATTAAATATAAATATAACTATGAACAGGGCTAGACTAAAAACCAGACACAAATGGGTAGGGGACTAAACACCCCCCTCCCCACCCTCCCTCCCAAAGGCCTGGGCAAACAGCCAGGTCTTACAGTTCCGCCGAAATGTTAAAAGGCTTGGGGCCAGGCATATGGTTCCAAACCACATGCCCCTACCCCCCATGGGTACCAAGGGAAACTGAGGCCCCAGCAGCCGCCAACAGCCACTCAAGCACATGATAAGTGCAGCTGTGGGTATCGGAGGGGGCGGAGTTTAAGAGCAAACATGCCATATCAGCCAGCATGGCGGCGACAAATGCACTAACATACCATAGGAGGCTCACAAAAACTGCCAAGCACACCACGCCCTCTGACCAATAACCCGATAGATAAGGGACCCAATGATCAGACCCTTGCCAGTAACCAATGCAAATGACCCACTTGACATCACACAGTGAGATATCCAAAAACAGGAATAGAAACCTACAAGATACCCAGCACACGTAACAGGACACCGAGGCCAGCTATTATACCTATACATGTAATGGCAGAAATATACATCCCCCAATAAATCTATAACAACCCAGCCACAGTCCGATCAAAAGTAGGAAAGCACCCCCCGTAGCAGAATGATGTCCAGCACCCAACCACCCCACCTCTGTGGTCCATACTATAACCGGGCCCACACGCACATCGGAGCAGGGCACCGGTTACCACCTACCCACCTACCCAGGTAATCAATCACTATAGAAATGGCCGCCCAAAGCCATCCCCCCTCCCCCGGCCCAGACACAAAGCCGTAATAAAAGAAAACATGTGAACCAACCTGAAAAGTAGAAAAGTAATGTATTGAAAGCAACAGCAAAAGGGACATAAACCTGGTATGACTAAATCCAGTCCCACAGCCCCCCAACCCCCACCCCCTCCCAGTGCAGCCGTTCTGTGGAACAAACAATCCCAAAACAGATCAGAGGCCCAAACAGTGGCAAAATGCAGTCCGGAAAGCAGACAGGTGGACCAGCAAAGGTAGCTCAATCAACAAGGATACGAGTGGCAGCTGACTCATGATCAGTCACGGCAATCCAATGGCATCCAAGGACATAAAGCAAGGGTCAAGCTGATTAGGGACACATAGGGGCACCAATGTCCACGAGGGGCTGCAAGACATGGTCATGGCCATCTAGGGGTCCTAAAGCAGAAGCCAGCATCCTTTACAAAACCCACCCATGCAAACATCCCCCTCCTATATCCTCTGACATGCATATGTTGATCCAACATGAAGTGAGGGACAAAGGGATGCCCATTGGCAATAGCGAACTGCACATCTGGCCAGCTCAACACATCCACAAGGACAACTATCTCCACCACATCAGGTGCCATGGTCAGATAGGAACCCTCAAGGCAGGAGGATGAGCAGACCAAGCTCATGCATCTGATCCTCACAATCACCATGGTTCTTTGGATTGCCACAGGTATGCAGCAGAGCACACACAAAGGTGATGGACATGTGTGCACCTAGATCCATGATGCAGATATGATATTCAGGGAGGTAGCAGATGTCACGCAAAGCCCAGGTCTCAGTGGGCTCCCAAGGCATCAGCAGTCCAACAGGAGGTCCGATCACAGCAGGCAGCAAAACACAAAACCCCAACTCGACAGCTCTCATCTGGTAGTCACAGCCACACACCAGCATACTGGCTAGCCATAGTCTATGGGACAAGACAGCATAACCATCACTAGGTGAATAGGGATCCGCTAGTAGCCACTGAACATTAGGACGTACCCAAACTTCTGCCAACATAATTATGTTGTGGATTCCCCAAAGCACCCCATCAGTAAAACACAAATATAGGGATTGCTTTAACAGGAACAGGGCTCTGTGAAAGCTAGTGGAAGAGAGCAGAGAGAAAGGAGTATGAAACATACAGGCTATCATGGGCTGGAATGTTAAAAGTATGGAGGAGGCAACACAGTCCACACCATGCAACAGCCTTCAGCCAAAGCCAAGGTCAAGCACTGTAAAATCCAGGAGGTTCGCCTCCATTGACAAGAGAACCATTAATCTGGAATAAAGGTGATTACCAGGCATGGCACAGGCATACAGCATGGAAATGCAAAACACACACACACACACACACACACACACACACACACACACACACAGTAGTCCTGCAAGTGTACACAGCCCATGATCCCCATGAAACAAGAAAAGCGTGATGGAGTAGGAATGAATCGTTGGGCAGGCCACAGAATGTAGGATGGAAGCCAAAGTAGAATACTATCCCAACCACGCAGGTGACCTGTCCAACACTACCAAAAAAGGGAAGAGGCTATACTATTATATAACCCCTCACCACATCACATACATGGATGCCCACCCCAAATGGGACCAAAGTTCAGGGCACAGGCTAAAAACCTGTATAAAAGCAGAAGCCGAGCCCTTAAAAGCCCACACACAGTAAGCAAGCCCATTGGGCACAAGTCCAAGGAACCCATAAACATAATAATAAAGGTCCCCCACCCAATAACCAGGTGCCCATAAACGGCTGTAATGCCAAGAGTTGTCCTTAGGAGGCAGCACACAGCTAACCACAGAAACGAAGACCGATAATCCTAAACCAGCCATGCCCACGCACAACATGGCAGTAATCCAAGCCATGCCCCACCACAGGCACAACCGATGCCCCAAGGCCACCATGGAGTGCAGAGGTGCAGGTGAAGTCGGATTCAGTAATTTCACAGCACAACCCCTCTGAGACCGCCCCCCCCCAACAGCCACAAACCTATAAACCTAGATGGCAGCTACCATTCAGAAGCAATCCAGACCTCTATCAGCCCCTCCCCACTCTACAGAGGTCTGAATGAACTGTTACAGAACACATGGATGGTAGGTGGACAGCTACAACAGTAGCACAAAACCCCAAACACCATGCACTAACATCGAGGTCCTATTAACAGGTGATATCGTGGCAGCACTGATGCTGCTAGACACCATCGCAGGGGCCCTACAGAGGACAGCTGAGAACTACAGAGAGGGGAGCAGGAACTACAGGGAGATGTATGAGTATACCTGAGGCCCCTCAGCACAGCACACAAATGCTGTCCTGTGCACATCATGGGGGATGTGGCCTGCATGGCTAATGGGGTCCTTTGTATCTCTCACCCCCAGTGTGAGCCCTCATGGTCAAGAGGCGACAGCAGAGGGAGGAGGAGATGGACATCCCCAGAGACATCAGTGATCAGCTCCATGAACTCTCCAGGGCCCAGAGTGTAAGGTGGACCTGGTCCCATGGAAGGAGACCATAGTGCCCCAAGCCCGGCATGACAGAGTAACAGATAATCAACCGTTATACTAAAGTAGCCCATTCATGTAAATAAAACAGTTCCAGCGTCATTATTTCTGCAGTGTGTTATCAGCCCAAAACTGGCAAGGGTGGATGAGGGAGAGTGACCCAGGACATTGGATCAACCCCAAGAAACCCCATACGGCAAGTCCATCCTAAACAAAGACCCTATAACATGCCCCAGCAGACCCCACCCCATTGGCAGGTCATAGTGGAATGGGAGGTACCAATGCAGAGTGATGTGCCCACACAAGTTCACCAATAAGGGGGGCCAAGTAGCATAGATTCTATACACCTTAGATAGTTAGGAATGAAATAATAAGTCTTTATTGTGTCTAGCAGATTTCTGCTATAACCAAACAATTAAAATTGTTCAAGTTAAACAGTAACATACAGAGCAGACCATAAACCAGAAAAGACAATAAAAGAACAGTAAAGAGAGCATACCTTTCAAGCATGCAGTAAGAGAAAATTACATCAGAACAGATCAGCATCCAATATTCGAGGGCCATCAGTACTAATTAAGTCCAGGGGGCCCAACATTCATAGATATAAAGGGGTGGTTAGGAAGTACATTATCCAACCTCCAAGTCTCCCTGCTCATTTGTTTGTAGACTCCTCTCAACTAACATAAGAAAGCAGACTACCGCTTTAGCTTTCTCCACATCATTTGCTGAAGTCAACATTATCAGCTTTTCTGCTGTTTTAAGAGAGGTGTCACAGAATAGTGGATCAATCCAAGTGCTTCTAAGGGAAGTGAACCTGGGGCAACGGAAAATTACATGCTCCAAGTTATCTGATGTAGTGCTTCTAAACCACTGGAGTATTAGGAATTATGAAGTACAACATGGTGACATTGTGTCATTGGTTTCTCCTAAAAACCCTGAACAGAAGATCATTAAACGAGTGACTGATCTTGAAGGAGACATTATCAAAACCATAGGGCACAAGAAAAGAACAACTGAGACAATAAAGGAGAAGTTCACCAAAGCTATGTTTCCAAAAGATTGACTTTCTGTTGAACCCCTGTGGTAGAGGTTGTTATGCCCAAAACAGACTCTATCTCATCACCCTAGCCTGACAGAGGGGAGAGATTTTTCAGGAGTATTTGAGTGAATCTGATTTGGCTTGTGTGAAAATGAAGTTACAGTCTTTCTTTCTAGTGAGGAAGCTCCCCTGAGGAGATATTGCACAGAATTCTTTGCTGCAGCATAGCTTCAGAGGCGCGAGAGAGGAGCGGCAGACAGCGGAGCAGGGAATGAGCATCACAGCATGACCAGCACGCAACGACTTCCGGGCCGGAGGATTAAAAGCAAGGCTTGCCCAAGGCAGCACTGTGAGGCGAGAGAGAGGAGCAGCAGACAGCAGAGCAGGGGTCGAGCCTTACAGCGCGACCAGCACGCAACAACTTCCAGGCAGAAGGATTAAAAGCAAGGTTCACCCGAAGCGGCGCTGTGAGGGGTGAGAGAGGAGTGGCGGACAGTGGCGCAGGGGATGAGCCTCACAGTGCGACCAGCAATGACTTCTGGGCTGGAGGATTAAAAGCAAGGCTCGCCCAAGGCGGCGTTGTGAGGCGAGAAGGAGGAGCGACGGACAACGGAGCAGGAGACGAGCCTCGCAGCGTGACCAGCACGCAACGATTTCCGGGCCGGAGGATTAAAAGCAAGGTTTGTCCAAGGCGGTGCCGTGAGGCACGCACCGTGGTCTACACGCCTAAGGGCTGCGCATACAAGGGCGAGCCCTTGTGCACATGGCCTTAGGTGATGTCAGGGCACAGGAGCGGATATCTCTGGTAAGAAGTGCCTAACTCTTTTTTTTGCTTTGAGTCCCTCTTTTACTATTTGACTAAGCCTCCATACCAGCAAACTTCTCTTGGCACCTGCTTCTGTGTGCGACTTTGGGCCAATAATAAGTCTGCAGGGTTTATGTATGGACAATACCCGCTAAGGTGAGGAAGAGGCGCTCTGGATTTATAGACTACGAATGTACCCACCTTATGTAATAGATGTCTCTGGGGAGACACTGAGTGACATTCTACTGGGGCCCCGACTCATTCTACTGTTGGCGGAAGGAGAGGCTTAACCCTCCTGCAGACTCTTCCTATGCTGTAAATTTGACTATAACTTGTTAACAAACGATCCTCCCCACCTCGGTATTTTGGGTGAAGGTATTTAGCTGTGACTGTCCTTGCTCTGCCTGTTTGATGTAATGTCATGTTGACTCAGTGAGGGTTTTGCTTAGCGGAACCTGGAATATAGCTCTGCATAGAGAAGACTGCTAATTTATGACTCAAATTAATTTATACTTATAATTTATATTTACATTCATACTTACATTTTATCTAAACACCTCGCATGAAATTAAGATCGCATATATCTAACCCTAGCATGAATTTAGCAATGGAATTCGAACAGGCGGAAAAGACTGCCAGACCATCCAAAGGTTCTGGCAAAACTCAGTCTAAAATGACCCGTTTTTTCTCCTCCTCTCCCTTATCAGGTGATGTTGCAGTTGGCATGAGTAACGGTCCTGTATTTTGCCCAGAAGAGCCACTGGGTAATTCTGGGCAATTAACAAAAGAGTTAGAGCTAGCCACTCCACTTTCAGATAATAAGGAATATCTTTATTCTTTGAACAGGAAGTTTGAGGATTTCATTATTAGGCAGACGATAGATATGGACACTAAGTTTAAAGAGATGGAACAAAGACTAGAACAGTCTAGTGATCTTCTCTTCTCGATGAAAGTGTTGGTAGGTGGCCTCTGGTTAGAATTTAATAAAGCCAATTTTAACTTACATACCCCTGATCATATGAAGCAAAGATGCGACTACCCAAAGTGTCTGCACCAAATCTAAAGTTCAGCCACAATTGGCCTCCAATGCCATTTCAACTAGCTCCATTCCATCTGAATTATACTTTAGGGCCTCTAAGGATACCCCCTTTGAAAAGCTCTCAAGTTCACCTATGGTAACTGGTAGAGGTGCTCAGCTTCATTTAAAAGATCCCCAAAGACCCTCTTTTGGTAAAACGCACTCCAGTGGGACTAGCCGGGTCACTACTAAGAATTCTCCAACTAGAAGGCCATTGGTGCCCATAGTGAACAAAGTATGGCCGCAGGAGACTAAAGAGCACTGGGCTGCAACGATTATTTTCCATCTGAATAGAAGAAAGGGCACAGGTATCTGAGGCATTCAGATTGGGAGACTGATGCTCTATTAGATTGCATTTACTGGACTATGAGACTGACTATTAATTGAGAGGATGTGATCACTATTGTTCTTCTTTTGGATAGAGGGCACTTCCTGAGGACTGAAATTATATTCAGCTCTGTAGGAATAGCATCCAAAATATGGTCTGCGAGGAGACGCCTGAAAACTTCAGGACTGTAGATTAAAAGAGTAGAAAATACATTAGTGTGAGTTATCCATCACTCTTCATTGCCCAAATTTCCTTGTAACAGGGGTGTCTCCTCAAGTACCTTAAAGGAGAATTGGCATTACTCTTGTGAGAGTCCCGAGGCTATTTCTGAATGGGAGGTGATGGGTACGACTGGTTTTGTAGATAGTCCGCCAATATTTGCCCAAATTGCTCCTGGGACTACTCCCCTATTGCAAGTGGGAACCAATTTAACATTAGAGTTCAGAGATGAGAGATCTTCCTTAGTACAACCTTTGTGAACTCAGGCCTCTCTATACATAAGTGGGAACCTTGATGAGCTGGCACAACCTACCCTGGCAAATTTTTCGCAAACCAGCAGAAGTGCCCCAATCAATTTCCCCCCATGCTTTACCAGTAATGGAACAGCAGCTTTGTCTGAAGTTATTTCAACTAAGCCTTTATGACATCCACAAGACCTAGGCATTAGCTGTTTATCATGGAATGTGGAAGGTATTAAAGCTAGGATGCTGGATAGAGAATGGGTGTGCTTCATTTCTACCTATGACATTTTATGTTTGCAAGAATCGTGGTTGGCAAAAAATGAAGAGGTTTTATTATGTTTTGAGGGCTTTCATTTTTTTCTGCCCCTGTAATTAAAATAAAGAATAAAGGTCAATATTCTGGGGGAATGGTAACCCTTATGTCTATGCACATCCAAGCTGCTATTACTCAGGTGTCTGTAACCCTGAACAATTGTTTGGTGTTGCAAGTGGAATGCCCTGCAGTGGGCAGCCTTTTGATCATTAATGTTTATATCCCCCCTGAAGCCTCCCCTTACTACTCTCCCTCTTGCTGGGACCAGCTCTCTGAGCTTCTAGATTAGTTAGCTTATGACTATCCACGCTCACTGTTAGTCGTAATGGGAGACTTCAATGCTAGAATAGGGGCCCGCTTTGACGGTGCTGTGGACCCTCAGTAACAATCTTTTCTAAGAATCCCATTGTGAGAATCTATGGATTGTTATATTAACATCCATGTGAAGAAGCTGATGCAGTTTCTAATAGATCATAATTTATTGGTTGCCAATGGCCGATCACCTTCAGACCCTTTAAGTCAGGTTACATTGGGGGCTAGTTTAATTGATTATGTATTGATCTCCCATTTAATTTCTGCCTTATTAAAGATCTAGTGGTCCTGCCGAGACCAGAGGGAACCATTATCCCATCTACCTGACGCTTGACATCCCCAATGCCCATTGCCGTCCAGCACAATCTAGTTTTAATATTCCTTATATTCACCCTCCAGTCAAGTGGACTCCTGCAGTTGTGACTCAGGTGACGCAATTGCTTTATTCCACTGAGCTTCTATCAATATGAGAATCTGTGTTGGTAGCAGCTGAATACGTAGAGGTATATTCTTTAATGTCATCCATTCTGGATTGTCTACTCCCGCATATCACTCGGAAACCTTTACCATACTCTGGCCGCCCCTCTAAACATTGGTGGTATGACCGCGAATGCCAAAAAGCTACGGCTACTCTGGTTAAGATTAGAAGAGACTGGAGTAGTCATCATTTGCGCTGCGAATGGGATCTCTATGTGGCTAAAAGGAGGGAATGCTACAAATTGCTGAGGACTGAAAGGCTTAAAAAGTCAGCCCAAATTTGGGCAGAACTTGAAATAGCAGCCAAAACACAAAAGCTAGCTAAATTCTGGAAGCTAATCAACTATTGGCACTGGAGGGGCAGGCCAGATAATACTTTTTATCCAGAGGAGGAACAATGTATATCCTTTTATATGGAGCTCTATCAGGACTCCTGCCCCATTGTAAATCTTGAGGACCCCTTATTAACTCTGGATTTAGCGTCTAAGGATTCCTGGGATTTAGCTCTTTTGGCTGTTAGGAATGGGGATGTACTTGAATATATTAACCAACTTTGCCCTGGGAAGGCCCCTGGAGTAGATGGTGTTGCACCTGAACTCTTTAAGGATAATCTGGGCTGGTGGATTCTGGTACTGACTAAATTCTTTACCGCTATAAATATAACGCAAGTAATTCCCAAGGCCTGGTCCCTGGTGGCTATTGTCCCAATATTTAAGAAGGGTGACCTTAAGAACCCATCCTGCTACAGACCCATCAGCCTTCTTCCAATTATGAGCAAACTGTATTCAAGAGCTCTTCTTGCTGAGCCGGAAGAATGGGTCTCTTCACAATCTCTCCTAGCGGAGGAGCAATCGGGCTTTCAAGCCGGCAAGTCAACCCTGAATAACTGTTTTGTCCTCTTACATTTAATTGATAAATATGTTCAGATTAGGAGGGCAAAGCTTTTTGTGGCCTTTATTGACCTTGCAAAGGCCTTCGATTCAGTTCCTCAGATGTCTCTTTGGCAGAAGTTATCTGAAATGGGAATCAACTCACATTTTTTGAGTT
This sequence comes from Sphenodon punctatus, assembly GCA_003113815.1. Lineage (NCBI taxonomy): Eukaryota > Metazoa > Chordata > Lepidosauria > Sphenodontia > Sphenodontidae > Sphenodon > Sphenodon punctatus. The sequence goes on from QEPC01009527.1 coordinate 1,128,616, forward strand.
TAATTGTGAAGCTGCATGTTGATACCAGGGCAGTAATTAGGATGGACTCAGAAGGAAGATCCACTAGACCCTTTCCAATTCATTGCAGAGTTAGGCAAGGCTGCCTTTTGGCACCTTTGCTATTCAACTTGTTTATTAATGACTTAGTGAACTTGGTCAAAGCTAGGCATTCTACCCCCCACCCCCACCCCAAAGATAGGGAGTAGGCCGGTTTCTGTATTATTATTTTATGCAGATGATATACTGCTACTATCCCAATCGAAGCAGGGACTTCAGCAATATCTCGATGCGGTACATCACTTCTGCCTCACGAACCATGTCAGTTAACATTAATATATCCAAAATCATCAGTTTTGGAGCTATTCATTCCAAGCACAGATGGTTACTTGGCCGACAAGTAATACCTCAAGCGTCAACTTATACCTACCTAGGGCTCATGTTTTCTTTAACACGCACCTGGTGGGATGATGCTAATGCCAGTATAGTGAAAGCAAGACAGTCAATGGCGGGGATTTTAAAGCTTTTTTACAACTGCCTCTATAGATCAAGTGATCCGTATTTTTACAGCTAAGACAGTATCACAGCTATTATATGGACAGAGCTATCCTTCTTTGGCTATACGCCTAAATGGGAAGTCTCTCAAAATCAATTTATTAGAAGCATCCTGAGAGCTCCCAAAGCGACGCCGCTGCCTATGCTCTGCTTAGAAGCAGGATGGATACCGATGGAGAGTCTAAGTAACCTCAGAGCACTTCTCTTTTGTAATAAATGAGCACACACAGCACCCTCCTCTTTGGCACAACAGTGCTACTATGAGCAGAGATTACATCAAGGTACTCCAATATACCTGGAGGAGATTACTCCAATATACCTGGAGGAGAGGGATTGATAATCTGGATCACCAGTTGGCTTTACACCCTGACCCCTTAGATTGAGCACTAGCTAAAGCTGAACTGCATCAGAGAGTCCGAGATATGGCTTGGAAGAAGGAGATGGCTGCTATACAGCTAAGCATGATCGCTTCCCTATATGCCCTATATGCCCAGGTGAAAAGATCTTGTTTGCTTGAATGTTATCTTTATCCGATACAGGATCCAAAGGTAAGAATGATAATCCTTCTCTGTTTTAACTTATTTGAGACAGCAGTGGTGAGGGGCAGGAGGGAGCAGATCCCTTACTCTAAGAGAATCTGTCTGTGCGACTTGCAAGAAGTAGATAGTTAGGAACATAGCAATTGGCGATGGCACACAATCCATCAAATTGGCAGCTACCATGAAAGGTCAAAGGTCCGTGCAAAGATAGGTTCCCTCTGAACAACAGCACCCCTAAAAACCAAGCAGAACAAGAAGCAAGAGGTGCTGCCATGCAGCAAAGCACATCAGCTGGGGCGAGCTGGTAGAAACTGCTAATATTAACTATCAGGGGGCTGAGCAAAGCATAACGTATAAGCAAAACGCATAGCTCATGCAGAGTGGTATCGGGTGGCAGGGCTGAACAAGGCAAATAAAGCAGTACAAATGGTTCACCACAAATGCTGTAACAGATACAAAAATCACCATCAAAGGAGGCCAGTACCATGTGTGCCCAGGGGAGGCAAAGCCACCCACACCCAATAAACCATGTGCATGTGAGGGCAGCAGTGCCATGGACAACAGGCAAGTTCAATGAACGTGCAGCAAGCCCTCCAGAAAGACCCCGCTGTTCTGGCACTATACTGTCTGGCAGGAACACAACGGGCTGGTGCGCCAGTACATTCTACAATGTAGTTCCACAAGTACATCCCCCCACAGAAGACCGGCCAGAGAGAGGGAGATCTGCGCATGCCTGGCAGCGAGTAGATGGGGATTGCCAGTGCTCTGCTCCCCTAGCTCTTAATTGCCCCCCCCCCCCCTTAAAGCCTGAGACCTAAGAAAAGGTTCCAAATAAAGGAAACTAACTGATATGGCTGGGAAGAATAAGAATAGGCAGAAGATTTCGCAAGAGAATGCTCTGGAGAGATTCTGTAGGAAGAACCCTGCAGTGCAGCCTGGAGAAGTGGAGAAGCTGCCCAGGGAAACAAGTATGGCCGGGGAAGCGTGAGAAATTGACATGCGGTCAATTTCATCTGACTCAGAGGATGGCAGTGGAACAGGCAAGTCTCTGCACAAATTACTGGGGCAAATGAGGAGATAAATCAGAGGAGATATGAAAAAGCTGAAGTCCTCAGTAGATGAGGGTAACAGGAAGCTGAAGCAGGAGGATTGAAGTAACGGAGGGGAGAATTTCAGCGGCAGAAGATCAGACCCTATTAGCAAGTCATGGAGCTTCAGAAGACAACTGATTTATTGAAAGAGAAGTGTGAAGACCTTGAAAATAGGTCACGCAGAGGCAATCTGCGCTTTATTGGAATTGCAGAATCAATGGGGGCAGAAGTGGTGGGGGATTTAATCAAAGCCCTGCTGAAAGAGAACTTCCCTGACAGGGAGAAGTTTCATGTGGCAGGCATTGACAGGACCCATAGAGTTGGGCACCCCAGAGCAGGGAACCTAGCTTCTCCCTTGCCCCATCATTGTTAAATTCACTGATTACCAAGTTAAAACAGATCTTAAGACAAGCACGCATCAAACAGAAACTGTCATTTAATCAAAAGACAGTGAAGATCCAGCCAAACTGCGCCTCTGAAACTATGAAGAAGAGACTGGGTTGGTCTAAGTACTTCACTACGCTGATTGAAAGGGGTCTGATGCCCAGGTTGATCTTCCCAGCGTGAATGGGTATTTTCAGACGTTACGTGGTCAATGTCCACCACAGTCAATTCCCTGTGGTGGCTTGGACCACATAACGTCTGTTGGGGGAATGGATGTTCCCCCCCCCAGATGTTACCACGGCATGGGATCACATTCACCACGCGAGCGGCCGAAGCAGCGGGGCCGGAGGCCGTCGTATGTTGAAGGCAATTCCCCGCCATGGTGACCCCCGCCATCACGTCTGGATGGCGGTCACAGCCTGGAATCCCTGCAGGGATTCCGGCAGGGATTCCGGCCCGTGGCCATAGTGCGTGAGTGCTGCGGCAGCATTGGCCGTGGCGGCCACCCGTCTCCCCAGAGGGCGGGCGGCTGGGAGCGTGGAGGGGACGGGGCCGTGCTTCCGCACGTTGCACCTTGTGGCCCCGCCCCCTCCCCGATTCCCCGCCGGGATCCCCCGGCACGTCTATTAGGGCGTGATGGGTCATCCCAGCGGGGGATCATTTCATTGATTTGAAAATACGTCTGAAAATACCCAATGATGATTATAAGAGAAGGAAAGAGGAGGATTTTTGAGAAGATAGAGGAGTTAGAGGTTTTTCTGACTCCTTTGCCTGCTGCAGCAAGAAATCAAGGAAACGCTTGAGGAACCTAAAGTGCCAGAGTGTAATGTACTGTTGAAAGGTTGTTCTTAACAATTTGAGTTTGCAAACTTTGTTAAAAGGTTCTACTAAAAGGGGGAGGGGTAATGCTGTGGTGGAGGGAAGGAAGTCACTTGGAAAAAAGGGCGAAGGGGAGGGCAGAGGAAGCACAAATGGGTTGCATCCAAAGGCAAAGACTGCCCAGAAGATCTCCAAGAAGGGAGAAGGAGAGGATGGTTATGGGTAGGGGGAGGGAGGCTGGAGAGGTGGGGAAGGGGTAAGAGGGGAATGTCAGGGGGGAAATTATCCATGTCCAACAGGTATGAGCAAGGGAAGTGGGAAAGAAATGGAGAATGACTCGAGAGTCTGGGTAACAGCCAGACCAGGAAAGAAAGATAAACCTCAGACTAAGGGGGCAAAAAAAGGAAGGAAAAACCCTGAGCAGGGAAAGAGTAAATCTGAAATAAGAAGAACACCAAAATCTCCACATGGGAGAAATTAAGACTTTGACGCTGAATGTCAGGGGACTGAATTCCCCTCAGAAAAGGAGCAGGGTTAGGGATTTAATTGAGGGGCAAAAAATTGATGTCTTTTTTATTCAGGAATCACACCTCTTGGAAAGAGATGTGAGAAGATTCACTAGTAGAAACATAGGCAGTGTATATGCTTCTTGTACAAATAAAAAAAAAAGCAGGAGTCCTGGTGGGGTTTAAAGAGGATAAGACCTTCAAGCTGGATAAGATGCTAAAGGACAAAGACGGGAGATTTATTTGTTTAATAGGGGAATTAGATGGTGTTGCGGTCACACTTGCAAATATATATTCACCAAGTGAGAGAAAAGCAGCCTTCTTTCAAAAGTATCTGCAACTGGTGGCAGATAATGCAAAGGGGCTCCTAATTGTGCAGGGGGATTTTAACACCTCTCTATCTGAACTAGACTACTCGAGGAAGGGTGAACCAGGAAGCTTTCAGAAGGGTCTAGTAAATTTAACCCAGTCATTAGGATGGGCAGAAGTTTGGAGGCATATGAATGTTAAGACAAGGGACTTCACTTTCTATTCATCTATGCACAACAGCTATACTAGAATTGACGTAGTATTTATGGTAAATACAGAGATTTGCAGATGTCAGAAATCATTTATTCTGCCAGCAATTTTTTCTGACCACAATGCAGTGATCACCTCCCTTCTACTGAGAGCAGAAACCAAAGGGAGGGGAGTAACATGGAGACTAAGGAGGGACATTTTGAAGAATAAAAAAAATAGAGAACAGATTGAGAAAGAACTGTTGGAATATTTTGAAATTAATGAGAATTCAGTTTCCTCTCCAGCAATCCTCTGGAAGGCAGCTACGGCAGTTACAAGGGGAAAATTAATTGGATTACAAGCAAAGATTGCAAAAGAAAAAAGGAAGTTAACCAGGGAATGGTATACAAAACTGCAGAGGCTGGAAGTCCTAAACAAGGTGACTCCAATGAAATCTCTAAAAAAAGAAATTAGTAAAATCAAAGATGTTATTAATGAAATTGAATTAGAGAAAGTCAAAGGGCAAATCCATAGAATGAAATTGTACTTTTTTGAGGGAAACAATAAATCGGGGAAACTACTGGCAAACTTAGTCAAAGCTAGGTAGAGAAGAGCTCACATAACAAAAGTGATGAATGTTCAAGGGAATGTAGTGAAGGAGACAGAGAAGATTCAAGAAGCCTTTTTAAAGTTCTACAAAAAAATCTATTCCTCTCAAAATCCAACTGAGGAGGAGATTAATGTTTTCATAGACAAGATAGAAAGCCCAAAATTAAATGAGGATCAACGGGCTTTCTTAAACACAAATATCACTGAACAAGAGGTACAGGAGGTAATCAGGGATATGAAAAAGAACAAGGCAAATGGGCCTGATGGCTTCCCAAATGAATTCTATAAAGCATTTGTGAAAGTGTTGGCCCCTCGGTTGACAGCTGTATTTAATAAAATGTTGCTAGCGGAAGAAATGCCCCAGGACTTCTACAAGGCAGTTATTTCCCTGATACATAAACCGTGGAGGCCACAAGATCAATGTGGTAGCTTTAGGCCAATTTCTTTATTAAATGCTGACTATAAAATTTTTGCAAAGATTCTGGCAAATAGATTAAGGGGCGGTGGTAACTGAAATTATTCATAAGGATCAGACGGGCTTTATCCCAGGCAGGCAAGGGAAAGATAATATTTGAAAAACAGTGAATGTAATTTATGCATTAAAACAGCAAAGAAATTCATGTATGATTATTAGGGCTGTAGCGGCATACCGCCGCGGCAGCTTTTACCGACGGAAACCCCTATTCCGCACATCATGGCACGGTACGGTAGAGGCAGCTTTCCGAGGGCTGCGACTGCGGCTTGTCGCTCATGGTATCGCGGCATCGGAACTGGCG
>QEPC01009531.1:5342-63740 GCA_003113815.1 Sphenodon punctatus
ACAGTGCCTGAACAATAGGGAAAGGGAACAATAGGAAAAGGGAAGTACATTAGTCCATGGAAGTCCAGCCTCAAGACTGTACTACAGTAACGCTCTCTACGTGGGGCTCCCCTTGTTCCTGGTTCGGAGGCTGCAGCTAGTGCAGAATGCGGTGGCCCGGCTCCTTTTGGGGACGGGTTGTCGGGAGCATATTACACCGGTGCTCCGGACTCTGCACTGGTTGCCAATAGCGTGCCGAACTAGGTTCAAGGTTTTGGTGTTGATCTATAAGGCCCTTCACGGTCTGGGCCCCTCGTACCTCAGGGACCGCCTCGCCCTCCGCACCCCAGAGCGGCTCCTTCGGTCGGCCGGGGGTGCCTTCCTGGAGGTCCCCCGCGTAAAGCGGGGGGCCACAATGGAGAGAGCATTCTCGGTGGCTGCGCCGCGCCTCTGGAACTCCCTTACAGAGGAAGCTCGCCCGGCCCCGAGCCTTTTGACATTCCGGCAAAGTTGTAAAACCTGGCTGTTTGCCCAGGCCTAGGGGGGTGGGTTAGAGGGTTTACCTCCCCTACCCCATTTATTGTTTTAATGTTTTAATTGTCTCCCGGGCCCTGTTTTAATATTTTCAATTTATATTTTGATGTATTTTAAATTGTTTATATATTTTTATGTTTTTATTGTTGGAAGCCACCCCGAGCTGTTCTCAGGAGGGGCGGGGTATAAATTTAGAAATAAAAAATATTTTTTAAAATGCAGCCGAGAGCTCTAACAGGATCCACAGGGTCAATTGACCCTGGTCCAGCTCACAGCAGAGGTCATCGACCAAGGCCACAAGCACAGTCTCCGTGCCGAAGCCCAGATGAAAGCTGGACTGCGAGGGATCCAGAAAAGTGACACGGTCCAGATACCCCTGCAGCTGCTGAGCCACCACCCGTTCAATAACCTTCCCTAAAAAGGGACGGTTAGAGAGCGGCCAATAGCTGACTAGGGAGTCAACGTACAAAGATGGTTTCTTGAGCAGAGGCCGCTTCATCGCCTCCTTGAAGCAGCCCAGCACTCTGCTCTCCCTACGTGAGGCACTGATTACCCCAGCCAACAACAGCCCCAATGTCTCCTTGAAGGGCATGGGTCAAGTTCACAACAAATGACCCTAACAGCCCCAAGAACATCCCCTGCATCAGTGGACGACACCCATAAAACAGGACAAGGCGGGGCTTCCATTACCTCTGGTTCTTCCACTCCCAAAAGTGCAAGCGGTGAAATCATGGTGAACCCAGGCAATTTTAGACTAGTTTGGTTTTAGTTTAGCCTAGCAAAGAGAAGGCTAAGGGGAGACAAGATAGCAATCTTCCAATATATAAAGGGGTGACACCAAGATGATGACAAGGAATTGTTCTGCATTGCTCCCCAGGGCAGGGAGAGAAATAATGGGTTCAAATTACAAGAAGGTAAATAGATTTGAGAGCCAGTGTGGTATAGTGGATAAGCTCCTGGACTTGGGAGACCAGGGTTAAAATCTCACCCACCCTAGCCAATGAACTCACTGGGTGGCCATGGGTAAGTCACTACCTCTCAGCCTCAGTTCCTCATCTTTAAAATGGGAATGTGTGTGTGTGTGTGTTTTCCCTGTGTTCCCCTCTTCCGTGTCCATCTTAGATTGTAAGCCACTGGGCAGGGACCGGTCTCTGAAAACCTGTGACAGTAAAGCACTGCTCTACTCGGCGTAGAGTAGTGCTATAGAAATGAGGACTAGTAAATACCAAGTACAAATGTGCTGACAGTAAGAGCTGTGCGACAAAGAGGCACAAGTTTGCCTAGGGAGGCCGTAGGCTCTCCATCTTGGGACAGCTATCTGCTGGGATGTGGCTGTAGTCGTCCTCCTTCCATAGGGCTGGAAGTTACTTCAGAGGTCATGCAGCCCAACCCCCTGCTCTGTGACTGTAGATAGGAAGGGCAATAGCACACTACTCAGCTCAAACTATGGCGAGACAATACTCATGACAAGAGGAAGATCCGACAACAGGTAAGCCAAGCAAGCAATACTTGAGACTTTGGCGGGCGAGGTGGCGGAGAAATAGGGCATTCATAAGGTACTGACGGAGGGGACAAAGAGCAGACATGGGACACAGCAGAGAGAGGGGCCTACGCAGTAAGAGGTTCCGAGAGGACTATGGTAAACAGCGGAACAAGGCAAGTCAGAGACTAACTGGTTCAGAGGAGCAAGGAGGTATATGTCCCAGTCGGACCCCAGGGTGGCTGCGACCAGGCTGTAAGTAACACAGTAAGGAGGGAAACAATGCCTAGCAGAGCAGGATGGGAATTTGCCACACCCAAGGGAACAGGGGTGACTGTGAGCGAGCAAGTGAGCAAACAAGCAAGACAGGAGACAGAACTAGAAGAGAATATGCCACTGCTGCCAGGGGTACAGGGATGGCAGTGGCCAAGCAGTAGCAAAGGAAGACGGGATGGGGTTCAGAAAGCTAGAAGGGAAACCAAGGGGCAGAGTGCCACGTCGGCCAGGGAATGACAGCAGCTTAGCAATAACAAACAGAAATCAGACTTGAGAGACAATCCCACAGAACCAAAGGGTACCAAGCAGAAGAGCAGCTGCAGCAGCTCCCCCTCCCTTCATACCTTCAAATCTCTCCTTAAAACTCACCTCTTTCACTCTGCTCTGTCTGACTCTTTATCCTGCTGAGCCACTATTTCCTATACCTACGGTCTGTTTACCCTTATCCTTGCCACGTGGACCTGCCTGCTGTCATTCTCATCGTAACCAAGCCAAGTACGTGCACCTGAGACCTCGCATCTTCATGAATGTTAGACCCCTTGTCTCTCCCTCTGTTCCCCTTCCTATGTCTCTCCCCCAGCTCCTGTCTCTCAGATTGTAAGCCCTAGGGGCAGGGACTGTGTCTATTTGATTACTTGGTAAAGTGCCAGGTACACTGCTGGTGCTATATAAATGTTTGTTAATAACATACAACGAGGAACACTCACTAGGGAGGCAAGGAGTGTGGGAAACACAGAAAGGGACCAAGATTTAAGACACCACAAAGCAATACAACCTGGGAGAATGAGCATATCCTGAAACCCCCCCCCCCCCTGGTGAAACAGCCAGGAACAGATGCTCCACCAACTTCCTGCTGATCCCAGCACGCCTTATAGATGACTGGGAGCCAGTTGGGAAGCTGGTAGGTGGTGCCACAAACATAGGAAGGAGAGAGTGAAAGCAGAAAACCCAGCCACCAGCATAAGATAGGCAGGGGACCGACCGGGGTGTGGGGGAAAGGCCAGCACTGCCCAGAGCTGTTCAGTTTGAAGCCTGGCCCTGACAGTACTGCACTGCTAAGGTTGACATTTGTAGTTGTTTTTTAACGGACACTTCAGTTTTGGCCTATGGGAGTGTAGGGTTAAAAGGTGGCAACCCTAAGTACTGCCTTCCCAGCAGTGCAAAGTTTGAACTGGGTTCAGCAGAAAAGGGGTATTGTTAGCACCTCATGAATCCAGCAGGAGAAAGAGATGGCTGCTGTTATTGGGGTGGGGCACCTCTTCTCACCTGAACACCAGTATAAAAGAACAAAGGAAGGTAATACCCAGGCTCCCGGAGGGAGCTCTGTGCCTGGGATCAAGGAAACTAAAGGCAGGCAGCTAGGAGGGGTGTGATTGTGCTTGTGAGGGAGGATTCTTTGGCTGATGAAAGGGATGGTCACTTGTTCCACCTGGGATCCTCTGAGTGACTTTAAAACTAAACCTTTAGAGCCAAAGTCAGTGCCCCATTTGAACATTTTTACTTTTGGATAGGCTGGGTTTTAATTCGAATCAGTCTGCCACATACACTCAGCGTTGCTACTAGATATGCATTCCCCCACCCCAGGACACTTATGAAAAATACATGTTGCAGGGCCTTAGGCACCAATGCAGGCCCTGCAACATGTATTTTTCATAACTGTTCTGGGGAAATGGCAACCCTATGTATGCTAAGCCTCTCACACCGGGTGTTTTTATATGAGATGGGGGGAAGGGTCCATGGTTGGTGCGTGGGGGAGCACTTCAAATGAGTGTCCCCGCACACGGCTGCCCCGTCCACCTCGTCCCTGCACGGGGCACTCTGGCTTTTCCCGGAGTGCCCCGTGTGTGGACGGTGCATGGGTCATGGGAGCGTGCACCACCATGCACCGAATTCACATGAGTGCTCCCCCATGTGGATGGTGGCTGTCCATGCATGGGGGGTGTCATGTAAAAACACTCAAAGACATCATCCCCCCCCTGCCCCCCAGCTCAGTCCCAAAGTTAGTCAGTGGACTATTACACATTTTAATAAATGCATACAAATGTATGCAAATGAAGGCTGCCATGTAGTTCCCCATTTCTCTCCGTCAAACGCTGGAGGGTAAGGGTATGGGGGAGAGGGATGGGTAAGGGGTGTCCCAGAAGGAGGGATGAAAGTAGAAGGTCCAGATCATGAATCTATCCCCTATCCTTGAGTAGAGAGATGAAAAGCCTCAAGCCCAGGGACCGAATACAGGGGAAGGGAGCCGCGATAATGAAGGTGGGCACGCACAAGGAGAGGAGGTGGAGCCATGATCTGGACCCTTCTCTTCCTGAGCGCATCACCCCTGTCCCCGGCTTCCATGTGGCCCTCAGAGCTTGTCCGCATTTTCAGTGTGGGAGGGAACATGCCCTCACCGCTGCTGCTTCCCCCCGGGGGGGTTCACTTTTCCAGCCCTTGATAATAGGGACTGGGTCGATGGGCCAAATCCAGGATTTGGAAAAGGGCCAAATAAAAATCAGGGTGGGCCAGATTTGTCCCCCACTCCCCCAGACTGCAGGTTTCCCATCCCTGGTGTTAAGGTTATCATGAAAATGAGGGAAATCAACAGCGGGAAGGGTTGGAAAGATCTTTCCACTCCGAGTGGCAGCAGATCCCACGGGGGGGGAGTGGAGTCTGGCCTTCGGAGCAGCCAATGTTTCACCCCTCTTGAAAGACAAGATGTGGTGGGTGGGTTAGCCGTTCCCCTAAGCATTACATCTCCCCTATTAGTGTCATGTCGTCTGTTCCTTCGGTGGGATCCCTGACAGTCGCTTGCCTCACAAAGAGACATCAAAGAAACCCCCCCTAAGCCATTCCCCTGAACAACACCGAGCAGAGCCACAAAGCAGCCAAGGTCAAGACTGTGAGGAGTTTCTCTTGCTGTCAGGAAACGTATGTTTTGCTCTCAACGTGGGTCATGTCAGTTTTGTACAATACGGTAATAACACCCCAGAACATACAAAATTAGCAGTTTAAACCCGGCTTGCAGCATTAACCTTTCATTCCCACAGCCCCCCCACTCAAGCCCCATGGGGCCAGCTAACCAGATGATAGAAGAGGCCGAAGATCACAGAAAACCAGCGTCTCCAAAATATAGATATAATAATAATCTTGGAAATTGCATTTTAGAGAAAGAGCTAAGCCTCTCCGTTCCTCCTCCATTGGCTTGGAGCATCGCCGGGGGACTGTGTCGACATGAATGAATGGGATCAGCGCCCATGTTCCTGGAGGGCTGCAATGGGAGGTGTTGAACAGAGTATAAAAGGCGCACGGGGGAACGTTTGGTTGGCAAGCTGTGTCTCTCTGCAGTCAACAGCAAACTCCTACGTGGGCATTTAGAACGAAGTATTCCACAGGGGGAGAGACAGGAAGCAAGGACAGAGTGTGGAGCAAGCCCAGCGCTTCTGATGAGCAGCGTTCTCACAGGTTGGGAAAAGGGGAATGGTTTCCCCCAGCTTTGGATCCAGGCAGATTGCGTGACCGCACAGCCTCCCCCAATAAATGCTCCATCGATCACTGCGCGTGTGAGAAGATGTGTGAAGTACAGGCTCACAGAGCTCAAATGCGGCAAGCCCTGGCCTCTCAAGAGCCCATGACAATTCAGAAGGGATCCCACCCCCAACACATGGGTCCAGGAGTAAACTAGAAGTAACAACATGTGCAGAACAAATGGGCCTGCAGTGCAGAGAGCCCCAGCCCCCAAAGGAGGGGTAATGCTTAACTAAACATCCCAAATTGATGACACTAACCTTTTAAATGTTTTTCTAACAGGCATCAGGGTGTGCCTGTCAACCCTAGGAAGGGGGCCATGCAACCATTTTGCATGAGGGACCCAGCTTCCTTGTCTCTGGCACGGGCCTCCCTTCCACTCCGGGGAAAAGCAAGCCTGTTTGCAAAAGAGTTTTAAAAATGAATGCATCCCCTTAAAACAAATGCACCCCTAGAATGAAATCATCATCCTAAATTAAAGCACCCATTGGTTTCAATGACATGTTCTCCGTGAAGATGTTGGTTGATATGAGAGCATTGTTCACATGAACACATTGTACTTGGTGGTAATTTCCCTCCCCAGGCTAGTCCGCTGTAGTTCTGACTGTTCACACCGTAGTAGGATAGCTGTGGTTAGCTAGGTACCCAAATAGATATGATAATACCAATTGCTACTTCAGTGTGTAAAGCTATGCGCTGCGCTGGCTGGACTAAGCCGGCATGCGGAGAAGACTGGGCCTTGTGTTTTGAAAGTCTAGTCTGATTTCTGCCGTCATGGAATTTGTTCACATGTAGAGAAATGGGAAGGAAAAGTGAGGCCCTCAATCCTGTGAAGAGTTACAAGGGATCGCCGCTTCACTACGTGCACACAGCAATATTGCAAAGGCTTAGCTATGCGCTAACCTTTGCTGTTGGGCACAGTCTAATATTGCAAAGCTTTGTGTAAGGGCCAACGCTTTCTGCCGTGTGTTTGACATGCGGGGCTGCATTCCCACATAATTTAATTTCCTGTGTTTTCCCCTCATTAAGTCATGTGGTCTTAAGGGCTCCTTTAGAGGATCCACGCACACGTTGTAATTTTCATGTAAGTTGCATTCACGTTTAATTCACCCCACGCACACATTCCAGTCTCCCGTAATAGAGAACTCACCCCACGCACACATTCCAGTCTCCCGTAATAGAGAACTCACCCCACGCACACATTCCAGTCTCCCGTAATAGAGAACTCACCCCACGCACACATTCCAGTCTCCCGTAATAGAGAACTCACCCCACGCACACATTCCAGTCTCCCGTAATAGAGAACTCACCCCACGCACACATTCCAGTCTCCCGTAATAGAGAACTCACCCCACGCACACATTCCAGTCTCCCGTAATAGAGAACTCACCCCACGCACACATTCCAGTCTCCCGTAATAGAGAACTCACCCCACGCACACATTCCAGTCTCCCGTAATAGAGAACTCACCCCACGCACACATTCCAGTCTCCCGTAATAGAGAACTCACCCCACGCACACATTCCAGTCTCCCGTAATAGAGAACTCACCCCACGCACACATTCCAGTCTCCCGTAATAGAGAACTCACCCCACGCACACATTCCAGTCTCCCGTAATAGAGAACTCACCCCACGCACACATTCCAGTCTCCCGTAATAGAGAACTCACCCCACGCACACATTCCAGTCTCCCGTAATAGAGAACTCACCCCACGCACACATTCCAGTCTCCCGTAATAGAGAACTCACCCCACGCACACATTCCAGTCTCCCGTAATAGAGAACTCACCCCACGCACACATTCCAGTCTCCCGTAATAGAGAACTCACCCCACGCACACATTCCAGTCTCCCGTAATAGAGAACTCACCCCACGCACACATTCCAGTCTCCCGTAATAGAGAACTCACCCCACGCACACATTCCAGTCTCCCGTAATAGAGAACTCACCCCACGCACACATTCCAGTCTCCCGTAATAGAGAACTCACCCCACGCACACATTCCAGTCTCCCGTAATAGAGAACTCACCCCACGCACACATTCCAGTCTCCCGTAATAGAGAACTCACCCCACGCACACATTCCAGTCTCCCGTAATAGAGAACTCACCCCACGCACACATTCCAGTCTCCCGTAATAGAGAACTCACCCCACGCACACATTCCAGTCTCCCGTAATAGAGAACTCACCCCACGCACACATTCCAGTCTCCCGTAATAGAGAACTCACCCCACGCACACATTCCAGTCTCCCGTAATAGAGAACTCACCCCACGCACACATTCCAGTCTCCCGTAATAGAGAACTCACCCCACGCACACATTCCAGTCTCCCGTAATAGAGAACTCACCCCACGCACACATTCCAGTCTCCCGTAATAGAGAACTCACCCCACGCACACATTCCAGTCTCCCGTAATAGAGAACTCACCCCACGCACACATTCCAGTCTCCCGTAATAGAGAACTCACCCCACGCACACATTCCAGTCTCCCGTAATAGAGAACTCACCCCACGCACACATTCCAGTCTCCCGTAATAGAGAACTCACCCCACGCACACATTCCAGTCTCCCGTAATAGAGAACTCACCCCACGCACACATTCCAGTCTCCCGTAATAGAGAACTCACCCCACGCACACATTCCAGTCTCCCGTAATAGAGAACTCACCCCACGCACACATTCCAGTCTCCCGTAATAGAGAACTCACCCCACGCACACATTCCAGTCTCCCGTAATAGAGAACTCACCCCACGCACACATTCCAGTCTCCCGTAATAGAGAACTCACCCCACGCACACATTCCAGTCTCCCGTAATAGAGAACTCACCCCACGCACACATTCCAGTCTCCCGTAATAGAGAACTCACCCCACGCACACATTCCAGTCTCCCGTAATAGAGAACTCACCCCACGCACACATTCCAGTCTCCCGTAATAGAGAACTCACCCCACGCACACATTCCAGTCTCCCGTAATAGAGAACTCACCCCACGCACACATTCCAGTCTCCCGTAATAGAGAACTCACCCCACGCACACATTCCAGTCTCCCGTAATAGAGAACTCACCCCACGCACACATTCCAGTCTCCCGTAATAGAGAACTCACCCCACGCACACATTCCAGTCTCCCGTAATAGAGAACTCACCCCACGCACACATTCCAGTCTCCCGTAATAGAGAACTCACCCCACGCACACATTCCAGTCTCCCGTAATAGAGAACTCACCCCACGCACACATTCCAGTCTCCCGTAATAGAGAACTCACCCCACGCACACATTCCAGTCTCCCGTAATAGAGAACTCACCCCACGCACACATTCCAGTCTCCCGTAATAGAGAACTCACCCCACGCACACATTCCAGTCTCCCGTAATAGAGAACTCACCCCACGCACACATTCCAGTCTCCCGTAATAGAGAACTCACCCCACGCACACATTCCAGTCTCCCGTAATAGAGAACTCACCCCACGCACACATTCCAGTCTCCCGTAATAGAGAACTCACCCCACGCACACATTCCAGTCTCCCGTAATAGAGAACTCACCCCACGCACACATTCCAGTCTCCCGTAATAGAGAACTCACCCCACGCACACATTCCAGTCTCCCGTAATAGAGAACTCACCCCACGCACACATTCCAGTCTCCCGTAATAGAGAACTCACCCCACGCACACATTCCAGTCTCCCGTAATAGAGAACTCACCCCACGCACACATTCCAGTCTCCCGTAATAGAGAACTCACCCCACGCACACATTCCAGTCTCCCGTAATAGAGAACTCACCCCACGCACACATTCCAGTCTCCCGTAATAGAGAACTCACCCCACGCACACATTCCAGTCTCCCGTAATAGAGAACTCACCCCACGCACACATTCCAGTCTCCCGTAATAGAGAACTCACCCCACGCACACATTCCAGTCTCCCGTAATAGAGAACTCACCCCACGCACACATTCCAGTCTCCCGTAATAGAGAACTCACCCCACGCACACATTCCAGTCTCCCGTAATAGAGAACTCACCCCACGCACACATTCCAGTCTCCCGTAATAGAGAACTCACCCCACGCACACATTCCAGTCTCCCGTAATAGAGAACTCACCCCACGCACACATTCCAGTCTCCCGTAATAGAGAACTCACCCCACGCACACATTCCAGTCTCCCGTAATAGAGAACTCACCCCACGCACACATTCCAGTCTCCCGTAATAGAGAACTCACCCCACGCACACATTCCAGTCTCCCGTAATAGAGAACTCACCCCACGCACACATTCCAGTCTCCCGTAATAGAGAACTCACCCCACGCACACATTCCAGTCTCCCGTAATAGAGAACTCACCCCACGCACACATTCCAGTCTCCCGTAATAGAGAACTCACCCCACGCACACATTCCAGTCTCCCGTAATAGAGAACTCACCCCACGCACACATTCCAGTCTCCCGTAATAGAGAACTCACCCCACGCACACATTCCAGTCTCCCGTAATAGAGAACTCACCCCACGCACACATTCCAGTCTCCCGTAATAGAGAACTCACCCCACGCACACATTCCAGTCTCCCGTAATAGAGAACTCACCCCACGCACACATTCCAGTCTCCCGTAATAGAGAACTCACCCCACGCACACATTCCAGTCTCCCGTAATAGAGAACTCACCCCACGCACACATTCCACTCTCCCGTAATAGAGAATTCACCCCACGCACACATTCCAGTCTTCCGTAATAGAGAACTCACCCCATGCACACATTCCAGTCACGTAATACAGAACTCCTATAAGTGCCAGAGCTGGATTTCCCTGTCTTGACAGCTGTGATGACTCACATTAATTTCCCTAACAAATGAGGAAAGGTGCATGCACAAGTTACAAAATATCACATAAGACACACATAAGACACATTAAATTGTATAACGTGGGCAAGCAGCCTTGGATACATTTGTGGTTCTTCGTAGAAGGTTGATTGTTAACCATTTACACCCTGAAATTTAAGATGACTGTCCCTTAGTGTGCTTTCCCATGATACTTTCCGTGCACAATTTGCCTCCGGGAAAGAATCCGGATTCACTTACTCTGGAGTAGCTTGCTGAAGCTGTACACGATCAACCAACAGTGACCCAGAGAAACCCATTGAACCACAATCAATCAATCGCTTACTCCCAATCCCAAGTATCCCCATGGAATCCATACATGATCCACCAATAGCTTACTTTGGAGTAGCAACACTGAAGATACAGTTAATGGTACTATTCTGGAGTTTAAGTGGCTGATGAATGGCGACTTGGGTAAGAAACCAACCATGTGGACTGGTAGCTACTATGGAATACTATATACCATGTGGAAGCTCTGAAACAAAGTGATGATCACTTGTGAATACTGTGGAGAAAAACTAAATTCACACTAGATAAACAGTCCTTTGAGAACCAATTCAGCTAGGCCTTCGTCCTGAAACTGGATCTTCATCTTCCATATGGAGGATCAGGACTTTAATGATACTTGCTTCATTTTGGGGGGTAGCTGAGTGTAGGCCCACCATATTTTAAATTGTATCTCCCGCATGATAAAAGGGTGGCAATTGTATTAGATTTTATTTTGGAAAAGAGGTATTTGGAAATGCTATGGGAAATTGTAATTAGAGTGGAAGTGAAGAGGGCTATTTGTATTGAATCAAATTCCCTTTCTTTAACAAATAATTCAGTTTTTGTTTGTACACTCCGGAGACTTCAGTTTTGACTAATTCATCATTGCCTCATTTGACTACGTGGATGTTGGTTAAATGTTAGCTCATTGCCACCAATGCAAGCATGTTGCTTAACATTGAATAACAAATCCCCAAATACAAGATTTCCAAAACAAATTACTGAATAACTAATTCTCATACAAACTTTGCAAATCCTCCCAGAAATCAAAATTAAAATTTTCTAATTTGCAAAAAGAATCAAATTCAAATTATGATGCAAACATCTGTTCTGCTCCAATTGGGCTCATCTACACTGGGTGTTTTTAAATGAGATGCGTCCATGCATGGCTCCCCCACTGGCCACATGTCCAACTGCTTGTGTGATGGTGGTGTGTGGGGACGTGCGCTCCCGTGACCCAGACACTGGCTACCCAGCCCCCCCCCCACGGAGCACCGCCAAAAAATCCAGAGTGCACCTCCGTAGATGGGGCAGCCATGCCAGGAGCCGCTTATGTGAAGCTCTCCTCATGCACTTCCCACGTTTGGGCATCCTGCACCCATCCCACTAGTGGCCGTGGACACCCCCCCCCCCAGCTCTCATTTAAAAACACACACCTTTTAGCACCTTAGATGTGACAAAGGCTTACTGGATCAGTTTTACACCCAGGATTTCCACTGGGCTACACACAAGAGTAAAATTAAACACCCATGGAAGTCGCTGAAAGATTGGGGCCTACAAGATTAACGGCTTAATTTCCTTTTGAAGGGGACGCAACCAAGTGCCTGCTGAGAAGAAAAAGTCAAAACTAGAGGACTTGTGAATTTTGTTCCTGATGCAAAGCTACCCATGTTGTCCAATGTTTAAGATCTATTCCTGCAAACACACCCGTGAGTTGTTTTTACTTGCGTGAGTAGCTCCATTGAAGTAAGTAAGACTGCCCACACGAGTAAACTACATAAACGTGCAGAATCAGGCCATTATGATGAGCACCCCAAGTCGGTGTAGGCTTTATGCCCACACACATTTATAAAAGGAGGCAAAAGCCTAGTGTACTGAAATCAATAGGATTTTTTGCCATTAAATTCAATGTGCTCAGGATCGCTCTTTGAGTGTAATGCTAGGGTCTTAACCGCAGTATCAGTAGGATCATTGAACCTCCAATCCTTAATTGGATCTGAGTGACTGGGTCCAGGTATAGCCAACCTAAGTCTTTCTGCTTTGATCTGATAGCATGATCAAGGCCCTATAGTGTGGTACATACCTTCTACGTTAAATAAGCACCCCAATTCCATTTCCCTTAGCAGGGTGTCTGTTTTATGGACTCCCCCCAAAAGTCCCTCAGTCCTGTTATAAGCAGGATTGCCAAATATACAGTAATCAATCATAAATTGGACCTCCTGGCTAAGATCTTGAGATTTTATAAATCGTGAGAGTTTAAATAATGATAATTCAATTTGGTTTATTTCCTTTCTGTTTCTAAGGTTTTCAGTACACAGACATCAACTTTTAAAAACTTTTCTCTGCAACCACAAAGACTAGGAATTTTAAACCAGGGGTGGGGGGTAAACCTCAGGCTCAGGGGTCAAACGTGGCCCATGACTAGTTTTAAGTTGGCCCCTTTCCAGTTCCTTCATCCAGGTCCTATCCCCAAGCACTAAAAGACTGAGCGAGTGTGTGCTGTGCTGTGCACACAAGGCTAGAGGGGACAGAGCCATGATCTGGACCCTCCTCTTCCTCAGTGCACTCCTTAAACACCCCCATCCCCAACTTCTATGTGGTTCGTTGAGTTTGTACTCATTTTCAGTGTGGCCCCTGGGAGGCAAAAATGTTTAAACAGATGCCAAAATTCTCAAAATTTTTATCCTGAATCTCATGGTTTTATGCTGAGTCTCTTCCTAAATCTTGAAGCTCACCCCCAAAATAAAAAAGCAACCCAGCATCTTTTAGGCACTTTTAAAGTGCCCCATTTTAATTTCCTTTTGTGAGACATCTTTTTTCTAGGCCTAATAATAATAATAATGAATAATCCCAGAAGAACCCCAGAAATAAAGATTCCCCTAAATTTTATTGGGGGAAGTTATTTTGTAAAAAAAAGATTTCTTCAAAGCGATCCCCTGACTTCAAAAGCCCTTTGAGCACTGGAGGAGACCAAAGGGGATTTTAAGATTTTGAAACAATTTTATAGGGACTTCTTCTCACCTGAGACAGATGAATTACCCCAGGTTTTTTTTACCAAATCAACCACGGGATTCTCTATGGATCCTGCATTATGGGGCACGTTTCCCAATGGAATATAGCCAAGAGCTTACACCCATAATGGAAAAGGGGTAATTCACTGTCAAAAAGAAATCAGCCCT
This sequence comes from Sphenodon punctatus, assembly GCA_003113815.1. Classification (NCBI taxonomy): domain Eukaryota; kingdom Metazoa; phylum Chordata; class Lepidosauria; order Sphenodontia; family Sphenodontidae; genus Sphenodon; species Sphenodon punctatus. Next base: position 19,171 of record QEPC01009531.1, read on the forward strand.
GGGGTAATGAGATTTGACTAAGCACTGTGTGGAGGTGCTGAGGGGGAGGAGAAAAGCTATTTTTAAAAGGTGGGGGAAAGAATGAAAAGATGTTTTAAAATGACCGGGCTTACAATTTCTTCTCTCTTGTTTCTTATCTAAATATATGAAAAAACCTCACACAGGAAAACACATAGTTAAATCCACTTAAACATATTTTGGATCCTAGACTTTAATGAATTTCAGCAATCGTGGCTTTTTTTTCTTTTCTTCCTGCCTTGCCCTGAAGGAAAAAAGAGAGAAAAACCACTCCCTTCTGAAGTATTTAAAGTAAGAAAGGAAGGGGGAGAGCGAGCCCCTTTTCCTTTCTTCCCTCTGTGTACTAGTAAAGCACACACACATACACAAAAAGCAGGGTGTTTTATACTAGTATGGAACTAGTTAACCTTTAACAATTTATGCTGATGTCACACTGAGCATGAGTACTGATTAATCCAGCCTTTTCTCTCTCTCCCCCTCCCTCTGTAAAAAATATTTTTATTGAGGGAGGGGGGGGGGAAGTATAAGAAAAAAAAGAAAAGAAATAATTTAGAGCAGCCATCTTTGTTTTATGCAGAAATCTTGTCAGTTTCCCCCCAGTGCCAGGAATATCCAAATATTGTTCATGATCTCAGATCTGACTGAGAGAGATTGAAAGAAAATACAAGAGAAAGTGGGGAAGCTCCAGCTAGATCTCTTTCTACATTTTTGTTTTGTTTTGCCTGCTCTTTTCTTTTTTTTAAAAATTGAAGCTGATTTTTTTTTTCCTTTTGGAAAGAGGGTGGGGGGGGAAAGAAATCTTTTTAACCTCAAAGAGGAAGGAGAGGGGGGTGGGTGGGTGGGTTAAAAATTAAGCCAGCCATTTCGGTGGGGTTTTTTTGTGTTTGTTTTTTTTAGAGGGGGAAAAGAGTGAAAGATATATATATATTTTTAAACCTCCATGTTGGGTGAGGGGGGGTGAGTTAAAAATAATTTAAGGGCGGCCATTTTTGTTTCTTGCTTTTTGTAGAAAAAAAAATATTCTGAGCTCCCCCCTCAGGATTTATATATATATATATATATATATATTTTAAAACAACCCCCCCTCTTTTTTTGGGGGGGGAAGTAAAAAGTTACAGAAAGGGGACTTTTTGAAGGGGGAAACCCTTTCTTCATGTGACTTTAATTTTATTTTATTTTTACTGAAGGGGGGAGATTTTGTTGTCTGTGAAGGGGGGTTGCCCCCCCTTCTTTTTTCCTCTCTCTCACCCCCCTCCTCCTCCTCCTCCAGCACCACCATGGCTTCCCCTCTGAGGGAGGACGAGGAAGAGGAGGAGGAGATGGTGGTGTCTGAGGTGGAGGGGGATGAAGAAGAAGAGGAGGAAGAGGAGGAGGAAGAAGGAGCAGGGGACAACAGCCCAGGCGACATATTCCCGCCTGCTGCTCAGGCTGAGGCTGCTCCACTGGCACCAACACCAGCAGCATCAACTCCAGCAGTAGCTGAGGCGACTCAGGCACCTCCAGGTAAACAACAACACCCCCTCCCCCACCCTCAATTTGGCGCCAAAAATCCCCCCCAACGGCTTTAGAACCTTGGGGTGAGGGGACTGTTTGTAAACAACCAACGGCTTTGGAACGCTGAGGGGCCGAGAGTTCCGAGCCACCCCTCCCCGCGCGCGCGCTGCCCAACGGCTTTTGGAACGTTGAGGGGTCGAGTGTTCCAATCTTCCCCTCCTCCCCACCCCCGCGACACGCGCTGCCCAGCGGCCGTTGGAGGGGTCGAGAGTTCTTCGCTGCCTCCCCTCCCCCCTGGGCATCCACTTTGGAACCTTGAGCGGCCCAGACTTCCAAACCCCTCCCCCACCCTCCACGCTCGAGAAGGGGGGGTAAGTTTCAAGTCTCCCCTTACACTGGGGTCACAGTGAGGAGGAGGGGGGGTCTAGAGTTTCTAGCCCCGTTTCCCCCCGATTAACCGTTTAGGTTGGGGGAGGGGCAGGCTGTTTTGTAAGCAGGCCCCAAAGTGGCTTGAATGGGGCCCAATCCTGCTTTTCCCCCTGGAGAGCAGTATCACATTCTCCAGACCCCTAATGATATGGGGGGGGGGGGTGCAATGTGACTGAAAGAAGCTGCTATTCAAGCACAAACACCAATTATAAGCACCCCCTCTAAATTTTACCCCCATCAGGGTGCCCCCTAATCCCCCCCCCCATTTTGGGCCTAGTCCTGTGAGGCACCAAATACCTATAGATTTAAGAGGGGGTTGAGGTGGTTCCTCAGCCCCCTCAGATGGAGGAGGCATTTTTGGTGGTGGGGTTGGATGCCCCCCACCCTGTCCCCAAGATTGGCCTTGAGCCCACTAGGCTTGGCAGGAGTGGAAGAGCCTGGCAGGGGCTAGTGAATGGAGAGGGTACACTTGGCATCATGGAAGCTGTGGGGGATTGGGAGTTGGCAGGTGACCAGACTCACGGGTGGGAGGGAGAGGAGCTGGGGGGCCAGCACCCCTAGCAGAGCAACTCTTCATCAGAGCAAGGGCTGCTGGAGTTGGGCGAAGTGAGGAGAAACCCGTTGGCAGAACAGCAGGGTTGGCAGGAGGGGAGAGAGCCTGGGGGCCCGGCCCGGCCCGGCCCGGCCCGCTGTTGGGATTCATGTGGGTCAGTGGGGGGGGGAGGGCCGATGTTACACTAGGCTGCGCTGCTGTCACTTGTGAAAGAGGCTGCGCACCCCACCCCATTGGGGCCCGGGCCCGTAGGAACGTGGGCTTTCTCCTTGGCATGGCCAGGCCTGTGTATATGGACAGTAGAGGGGATGATGCCCGTTGGCATCTTTAGCAGTCAGCCAGGTTCAGATTAGCCAAGGTGTCTTGCAGTTCAGGGCCGGGGCCTTCGAGGAAGCATTGGATTCTGCACAGTGGGGAGGCTTTGGCGTTCCCACAGGGCAGGGCCATTTTGGGTGAGGCAGGAGTGGCTTGAGGGAACGGGAATGAGATGGGCTCAGGGGCTTTGTGGGCTGGAGCTTTCAACCCCAGCAGCAGGAAAGTCAGTGTCTAGGGACCTGTTTGGAGCCTTTCCGCCCGCAGGGGTCCCAGAAGAAAACCCCTAGTCCACATTGTATACCCAGCATGCCTCTCGGCTGGCGTTGACAACGCCTCTGGTCTTAAAAGCGCCGCCTTTCTTTTAAAACCATTTCGTGGAACTTGCCTGTCAATTTTATTCTGTTTTAGTGCAAATCCTCCCTCAATTTCACTTTGTTTTGCTCTCTTGCTAGAAAGAAAAGAATCAATAGGAGGGGGGGAAATGTCTAGGAGTTCAGTGTCCTCCAAAGGTTGAAGTACTCTGAGCAGCTCACAAGTAAACTGAGGCCACGAGTCTGCAAGGACTTATACTCATGCCTAATACAGAAAGAAACTTTGAAGTGCATTCAATAATTTGCAGGCTCAGGACTTAAATTACCAATATGTCCCCCAAAGCTGTCCCCATCTGTCGGTCCAGTCTGTCACGTCTTGCCCAGTACTGATCACCCAGCAAGCTGACTGATAAAAACCGAGATCAAAATGTGTATTATACGGCATTCATAGCTTACGGTGGAGCGGTGGCGGCACTCCCGCAAGGAGAAGACGCGGTGGGGGCGGGGGCGCAGGCCATCACAACTTCTGGTGCCAACGGGGTTCTGCTACAACACCACTTGTGAATGACAGGACTCAAACTCCAGCCCTGTCATTCACCCGTATTGTCGCGGCAAACCCCTCTTTGCACCGGACATTGTGACGGCCGCCGCCGGGCCGCCTTGCGGGAGTGCCGCCGCGGCATCGCTGGAAGATGGGAAGGCGGTATTAGTTTGCATGTCAGGAAATTATTCTGTGACTTGAAAAAAGTGTGAAGCAAAATCACTTTTTGTCCCAAACTTTGATTCTGAGGCTCTCCCAGAAAGTTGCTTTCTTTTTATTTTAAAAACTGTCTCAGGGGGGTGAGAACAGGACTAGAGGAAAGACGGGTGAGTGGCAGTTTCTCCCCACACATTCCCTGACTGACATTTTTCAAAATGCCCAATCAGCCTACAGAAAGACATCTTGAATGATCCCACAGTAGATCCCCACTTCTTCAAAAGTGTCCCCGTATAAGTGCTGAGGTATTGCCAACCCCAAATCGTGAGAGTGGCTAAAATCAAGGAGCTTAGCTCAATAGATTTTTAAATTAGCCTCCTGTTTTTGTACTCTTTTGCCTTCTGAAACTTTTCTCTCTCTCCTATTATGTGGGCTAGATAGTTTCTGTAAATGAAACCTGAGCACGTACATTTACAAGACTAGGTGTTTTCTCCTTAAACTTCATTATTGTGAGGCCTGTTTGGATTTGTTTTCTTGGTTGTTACAGTTTCTCATAGTATTTGCTTATTTGGTGAAGCCATTTGCGTGAGCAAAATGACATCTCTGTGTAAGCGTAAGGAGGATTGGGCCTAAAGATTGCAAGGCATGATCTACCAACGTTTTGGCGGAGATCACGTTGGCACACTGCTGAATAAAGTCAGTTATGCATTTGGGGACTTTCCCCAAGCCGTTTTGGTGAAAACCCCACGCCACCAAGCTCTGTAAAATGAGAGTTTAACCTTGTTCCTTAGCCCACACATGCTCTCCCTTCAAGTCCCAAGAAGAATTACAGTTCCCGTTTGCACAATCACTTCAGACAACCACGCAAACTATTCTTATTCCCCCCCCCCCCCGATGCCTCACCTGATTTTCTTCCAGTTCCCTGTAGTTATCAACTGTCCCATTAACCATGAAAACGGAACTACCCTCCTATAACCATCACTTTCAGAGAGAAGAAATATTATTATATTGTATCAAAGCTTTAAAAATGGAAACATGCTTAATTTATTTAACATATTTTAGTCCTTCAAAAGCCGAGGAACTGTTATTCAAAAATTAGTAACTACATTTTCATTGATAGAAACCAGTAATAAATGGTTTGATTTCATTACATTTCAGATGTAGGCAGCTGGAATTTTGTGGCCCTGAAAAACCCAAACCTGAATCATTTTGTGTAAGAATAATTTGATCCGTTTGCTGGAAACCCCAATTTTTCTGAGTTTTTAATCTCCAAAATGTACTGTGAGCCAAAAATAAAATAAAATTGATTTCTACAGGTGAAAGACTTAAGTTTTTGGCCTCCTGAAAAATGCAATATTTTTTTTAAATTTGGAAAGTTCTGCCAAAACTAGGAATATTTTTGATTTCCTAAAAATGATAATTTTGATCAACTTGTGTTTTTCTTTCTGTTGAAAACTTCCTACCAGCTCAGTGTAGAAGACCTGTTTGACAAACACATTTTTGCAGGATTGGGAGCTTTATGGGGTTAAATTCTTTACCTCTTGTCTTCCTCGTTTTTCAAAATGGTTGGAAACACATTCATGTTAATTTTCAAAGAAGGGATGTTCCATACAGGAGGAAATGACTGTCAGTTGCTGAAAGGTAGATTTTGGTTAAATATTAGGAAAAACCTTTTAAATTCAAGAACTGTTGAGCCATAACGGAACAGGTGGAAGCTCCTTCTTTGCATCTCTTCAAAGAGTGTCTGGACGAGCATCTGGCTTGGATGCTAACGGCGGAGGGTATCTTGCCTCGGAAAGCAGGGTCGGATTAGTTGGCTGGGTTGGCAGATTGGCCCTTCCAATCTGAACATTCTCTTCTATACAGAGAGCTCTGGGAAGAAAACTTTATCTAGTCTTAAACCTCTCTTCTATGAAATTCTGTGGTATTTCTTAAAAGAAATCGAATGATTATTTAGAAACAACGGTTTTGCTTTGTTTTGTTAAAAAAACAAAAGCAAAACCCAAACATTAGTTTGTATCCCAGCATCTAGGGATGGATCAGTGCTCATTATGGGAGCTAATTGTGTTGCCAAACTTGGTGATTTTTTTTTTTTAAATGGCAAATCTCCTGATTGTTAAAGTTCTCTCTCCGGGAGTTGTCTGATCCTGGAGCCGCCTTGTCCCACTGATGGTTAGGGGTGGCCCAGGCTACCTGTGCCTGCTGAGCTGTTAGCACGGCGGGGCTGTGTCGACTCTGTTAGATCACTCACATCCATAGAGATCTTGGTCCTCCAGTTAGCAGAGAGGACAAGGACCTATTGTAGGAGGAAACAGATGAAGACTGTCTCTGGTTCCCTGCTGAGAACATGAAGTGGCGTCTCATGTCTGCCCTCACTCTAAGATAGAGCCAAGTGGTATCAAACGCTCTTCGCACTCCGCTCTCCACTCAGGGGGCTCTTTTCCTCCATTACCAACAGCAGGACTGGAGCATAAGCTAAAGGCCCATTCACACAAGACGGGTAGAGGGGGGTAGCCAAGGGTTACATGAGAGTCGCTTCTTACAGATCCTGTGTTCTCTGCTGCGTGGAGCAGCCAGGGAAATGTTTTGCTGCAGGGCAAGAAAAACACAGCTTAAGGTGCAAGTGGCAAGCATGCAAGGGGGGGAGTGTGTAAATCTGCTCTTTTATTCCCCACCCCACAGTACTTTTTCAGGCTCTCCAGATAAATTTTTTTTAGTTGACTTTTACAGGAGTCTAATTCCAAACAGTTACTTTTTTGGGGATTTAATGCAAAATCCTGCAGGAACCTGATTTCCAAAGCTGTTGAGCGCCTGCTGCTTTTGGGGTTGATTCGTGAATGCTTGGCTTTGGCTCAGTCCCCAGCTCCATCTAGCCAAGCATCCTGTCTCCAGTAGTGACCTACATCCAGTGTGTTGGAAAAAGGTGCAAGGCCCTGCAGCAGTTTAATGTGGAATAATGTGTCCCATAAATACCTCTTCCTGACACCTTAGTTTACTCCCTGAAGCAGGAGAGCTTCTATTCTTCTCTAGAATTTGGCACCATGGACTAGTCCAGCCTTGGAGATTCTTGTTATCTGTAGAGACGTCCAGTCTTTCCGTGACTCTTGCTAATGTCTTGGCTTTCCCCCTCTCTTGCTTACACTTTGCGTGAGTTTGCCACCTTCTGCGTCTCTTGGCCTATTGTCGTTTTCCTTGCTCTTCTCTGGACCTCTCTCTGATTCGGCAATAATATCCTCACTTCGGTGAGGCAGCCAGGCTACTGCCAAGAGTGGCAGATGCTGTGCTGTAGTTCTCCACACTCCGCGCTATCAGGAGTGGCTATAGACCGGTGGGGACATGTTGTGAGGGCATACACCCTCTCAGAATTCTAGCCACTTGGGCTTTGGTTTCCTTGGGGTGCAGTGGGCAAGTGGTTAAAGCACTTGACCGTATCCCTGCAGGCTGTGGGTTCAAGTCCTGATTGAGTCCCATGTTGGTTGCTTACCTCCAGTTCCAGGGTACCTGGTCCGTTGGGTTGGGGAAGTCAACGGTGATTGGATGTGGGACTGGCCACATCATTCCCTTCTGCGCTGTAGAAACTGTATGCCAGGCTGATGGGCTGTGTGGCTTGGGATGGACTTTGACCCCGCTACTGCGGAGAGGGCAGCCCTCACAGACAGTACTGTTACCCCTGCAAATTTGGCGCCAGCGTCCCATCCCACATGTCCCCTCTCAGAGTGGTGGTTGGCCCACTGTGCCTCACCATCGACTCAAGCTTAGCCTGAGGTAAAATGTCGTTCCCTTGTTCTGGGTAGAGGCTTGAGAACCCTAGGGGCTGCCTTCTTAGCTTAAACCGGTGAACTCCACTAGCGTTTCTCCATAAACATGTCTGCAATTAGCCAACCTCCTTCTTTCTTTCCATCTTCCCATGCAGTTTGGGGAGGCCCTGCACTCGCTTGGCCTCATACCCAGCCATGTCAGGAGGGTCATTTTTGGGGGTCTTTTTTGCCAGGGACGTTTCCTTGCCAGCTGGTGCTTGCCTTGGTTTGTTAGCAGCCCCTCTAGCAAGACTTCCAGCCCCCGCCCCCCAATTTTCAACACCCTAGGAGAACAATGGAGGGGGGCTCTGAAAATCCAGATGCTTCATTTTCACAGCTGAGCCGGTTTGAAAATCTGGCCCCCTTTGTCTGTCGAATGCTCCGCCATCGCTAGTTGCAAAATTAAGGCAGGCTGTAAATCCTTCCTCGCCAAACCTGACTGAAGACATTTTCTCTCCCCTGCCCCGCCCCCTCGCCCGACTATGAGAATTATTTCTCTTTGTGGTGATGGCTCCACCTCCCCCATCCACTGACACAGATAAAGATGCTGCTCTTTTATTTTTCAATGGGAAACGCGCCCATAACAAACAAGAAATCGACTCGAAGTAGTTTTTCTGCTTTATTGTAATTTCTGGCTTGGTTTAAAATTGCCGTCCCCTCCCCCACCCCATCCTTTGTTAGTATTATATAATATATATATATTTCTTTCTTTTTTTTTCTGTCACGTGTATGGAAAATTCTAGTTGATTGCCTGCCAAATATCCTGCTTACCTGCGCATGTGCATTGATATTATGATTAAGGGGAAGGGGGGGGGGGACTTGAAGGAAGGGGGGAAAGAGGGAAAAGATTGATGAAAGGATTATAAATTGACGGGAGTTAAGGAGGGGGCCTGTTCAGCTCAGCCTGATGTACAGCGGCCTGGCTTGTTCCCCTCGTCTGTGTCAATTACGTCCCACCAGGAGCGGAGCGGAGCGGAGGCCGGCGCTGTGCGAAGGGAATGCAACAAGGTGATTCCGGGCCCGGAGGGCTCGGAGAGAGAATGTATTGTCAGGAGGAGCTGGGCCACTGCCAGGCGCAGCAGCAGCAGCAAAAGGGAGGAAGAGAGGCCTTGCGAACAAATCAAGGTGTGGGTGGCACCACCAAACAAACAGAAAAAGGAGAGCGAGCGAGCGAGCGAGAAGCATGGCCCTGGACAGGGGGCATTTGCAAGGCAAAATGGGGGGAGGAGGGGTTATTGCCAGTGTCTGCGTGTGTGTGTCAGAGGGCTGCCATGTCATTTGTAACCTAGCCCGGCGTTCCTGCTTGAGGTGACTGGCTGGAGCTGACAGGGGCATCCCCTTTCTGCTCTGCTGAGCTCTGTACGCCTTGCCTGCTTTGCACCTGCTTTTGATCTGGGGGCAGTACACTTGGCTCCGGGTTTTTTTCCAGACTGCAGCTTGCACAGAGTCCAGCCAATCCCTGGTTTCTATCTCCCAAACCTGGCAGGCTCGGCGGCTGTGTAACTTGGCTGATGTCAGTTTGGCCTTGGAAAAGGGGGAAGGCGAGTCAGATTTGAAAACGCGGTTGTCTTTGTTGCAAGGCCGGATTTAGAGCTGGGGTGTAAATCTGGAGTGAGTTGCAGAACCCAAGGGCTGCTGTCTTGGCAGGTTTTGGCCTGCAGCAGTGGATCATAATCCTGGCACGCGAGGCGAGGATTGGCAGCTTTTGGGGAAGCGAAAGAGCAAAGGATTATGTTTACCCACCAAGCGAGGACAGTAGCAGCAAGTTTCCCACGTATCTCAGTCAGTGTGTTTAATCTCTGACCCAGAGGGACCCCCCTGCAGGGGCGCAAGAGGGCAATTCAGCTTCCTGCAGCCTCGTTTAGCCTGCGACCTCTCTCCGGAGGCTGCCGATGCGGCAGCCAATTAGTGCCGGCTGTGATTTATGTGGACGCCTGTCCCGTGGGGCGGAATGGTGGGGGGGGGGGGCAGGGGGAGACCGGGTTGCAGAACCCAAGATTTGTTCCATTGTAGGTCAGTGAGCGGACGTTGGGCGCTGGGGCCTGCTGGTCTCTGTGGAGCAGAGTGTGATTCTGAGCTGGTGAGCCAGAGGGATCTCCGGAGCGTAGGGCCGACTCAGCTGACAGCTTTCCTCTCTCTGCAGTAACTTTGGAAAACCAGGTCCCATCTGCTCCAGAATTTCGAGCAAACCTGTTGGTTTGGATAACTGGATTTCAAGGGGAGTGACTCTGCTTTGACAGAGTGGAGGGAGGATGGGGCCTAAAGTTTCCATGGTGGTTGGGAGCGGGCAAGGACGGGTCTCCTCTGAGCCCAGGTCTAACATGTACGAGTAGCCCCACCCGTCCATGGACTAGTGCTCCGGGAACGGCGTGGGCATGCTGGGAAATGACGGGTGGGGGGAGCAAATACCCTTTTTATCCATAGTCCCGGCCCCCTGAAGCTTTCTCCCGCCCCTTTCCAACATGGCAGGCGTCCCAACCTGGTCCTTGGGCTAGAGTGCAACCAAACCGAGCCCAATGAGACCTGTGCCCTCCCTACCGTCGATGATGCGCTCAGTTTAAATGAGCAGCCGGGTAAACCCCTCCCCGGGGGATGGAGTCAGAACGGCCCCGGGGTGGTGAGTGGGCTTCAGTTCCCCACCCCCATTGGATTTCAAGGGAAGCAACCGTGCTTCTCTCCCACCCCCACCCCCTTTATTAGGAGACCAGTATATTTTGGAATGTGGCTTATGATAATAATGATTATGTTTCAGTCTAACAGTCTTTGTGTTTAACAGCAAAAAAATATTTTATTTAATCCAAAATGTGTATTATTGTGAAAAAGAGGCAGGATTTTTAAAATCAAAATCTTTTTATTTTGGGGGGTTAGAACTGCTATTTTGGATGGATTTTCCTGTTTTATTAAATATGTTTTCTTTTATTTTTATTATTAAGAAAACAAAAATGAGAGATTTCAGCCACCTCTAAATTCAACTCAGGATAAAAAAAAAATTAATTCCCAAACTCTGCCTGATGGTGTTATGTTTTCTGATAAGAACAGGGAAACGAGACGACTCTTGAGGTCCAGTTCAAGCCTCCCTACCGTTCTTTATGAACTTAGCCAGTCGTGCCCCGACATGCTCAGATCAGTGGGGCTGATGCCAAACTAATGGGTCCGAGGAGGTGTTGGGTGGGTGAGTGGAACATGTATTCTGTGTCTTATTGCATTAGGATAATGCAACAGAGATCCACCTATTCTGCTGCTGCTGTTTGTTGTATAGCACCAGCAATGTGCCTGGTGCCACACAGTTGTTGGGGGAGGGCTGCTCCAAGAGGCTTACAGCCTAGAATGGACAAGGGAGGGGGACATAGGAAGAGACCGAGGGTGTTTTTAGATAAGTGCCTTCCCAAGCATCACTCCCCCATCGTGCACGTTGCAGGGCTGCGTTGGGTGCCAGTGTGGCCCGGTAACACACAATGGGTGGGGGCAGCGCTTGTCTAAAACACCCCAAGTTACAGAGGAGGAGGGGATCCTGGAGGATACGGGGAAGCATCCGTCAGTCTGTGGGAATGAAGAGTTCAGGGAAGGCTAGACGGAAGAGGCTGGTTTTTGAGGAGATGTGATGGAGGGAAGGAGCAAGGCACATATGCTCAGGGAGGGAGAGGAGTTCCTGGCACACGGGGCAGCATGGGAAAAGGTACAAAGATGGTTCAGGGAGCAGGAGACTCTGGATTGACCCCCCAGGCCAAATGCGGCCGGCAGCTCATATTTCCCCTCTCTGACAAGGGGACACTCCATGAAGTTAACTGGTAGCACAGTTTAAACAAATGTTTTTCCACTCGGCGCACAATTAACTTGGGAACTTACTGCCAGAGGAAGTGGTCATGGCCAGTAGTGAAGCTAGTTTTACAAAGGGATTGGCTACGTTCTTGGAGGATAGGTCCATTCGTGGCTATTAGCCAAGCAGGTGTTGGAAGTGGAGCCTCTTACTGTTGGGGCTGGGACAACAGGGAGTGGGTTGCCCATTGTGACCTGCCGGGTACTTCTCCCAAGAGAGAGAGATTGGCCACTGTCGGAGACAGGATACTGGGCTCGATGCACCATTGGTCTGATCCAGGCTGGCACGCCTTATGGTCTTATGACCAGCACGTGAAGATATTTTAAACATTAATATTTAGCAATTTGAAGCTAGATTAAAATGGGAGAGGTGTGGGTGGCGGGGGGCGAAGCGAGGCAATTGGGCAGCAGGCAACAGTAGCAAATGGGGACTTGCTCTGCCTTCCTGGGCCCAGACGCAGGAAGCTGATCAAGCTCAAGGCAGCTGGTTTAATAATAGGCTCAAGGTTGATTTCAGTTAAACATCAGGAAGAATTTCCTACCAGTCCGAGCTGTGCGGCAATGGGACGAGTTGCCTAGGGAGGTGGTGGGCTCTCTGGCTCTCCGACACTGGAGGGTTTCAAGCCGAGGCTGGACGGATTTCTGTCGCCGATGGAGCTGCAGTCATTCTGCATCCCGGGGGGCAGGAGGCTGGGCTAGATGATCTGGACTGGCCCAGCTGTGTCGTCGTCCCACTCCTTACCGAGTTCTTCCTCGCAACAGCCCTGGGAGCTGGGCGGTGGTGATTCCCCTCGGGCAGAGGGGGAGTGAGGCCAAGAGACAGCCACTTGCCCAAGGTGGGATTTGAACCCGGTTCTCTCCAGTCCAAGTCCAGCAGCATCGCCCTTAGGCTACAGAGCGTGTGTGTGTGTGCGTGTGTGTGTGTGTGTGCGTGTGTGTGTGTGTGTGCGTGTGCGTGCGCGTGTGCGTGCGCGTGTGCGTGTGCGTGCGTGTGTGCTCACAAGGAGACTACTCTATGGGCTGGCCCTGAGTTTGCAAAGTGAATGGGCCAGGTTTGCTATTCCCACATTAGACATGGCTTTGAACTACTGGGCTTAGNGTGTGTGTGTGTGTGTGTGTGCGTGTGTGCTCACAAGGAGACTACTCTATGGGCTGGCCCTGAGTTTGCAAAGTGAATGGGCCAGGTTTGCTATTCCCACATTAGACATGGCTTTGAACTACTGGGCTTAGCGTTATATTGGGGCGGGGCGGGGGGGGAGGCATGCACATGATGGTCAGGGTGCGCTCACACACAAATGTCACAAAATACATTTCAGCGAGGGTTGGGCTTCTAGCTTGGTTTCCTATGGGAAGGAGGATGTTGTGAAGGTCAGTGGCGTAGCTGGGTTCAAAAAAGGACTGAGAAAGTTCTTAGAGGATAGGTTCACCGCTGGCTATTAGCCAAGTGGGCGGGGGAACGAAGCTGGGAAGTGGATTATTCCATTATGATCGATGGGGCACTTCTCCAAAGAGACACTATCTGAGACAGGGTGATGGGCTCGATGGACCATTGGTCTGACCCAGTAGGACGCAGACTCTGTTCTTAAAGCTTCTGGGATCACCCTGCGTCGGTGGGTGTGCCCCGTTTGATCCCACATCAAATTTGGCAGAGGGGCAGAAGGCCCCAATAGGGACCTCCAATTTTGTAACAGAAGGAGCAGCCGCCGGCAGAGAATGGTTTGTCCCTACGACCACTGAAGAGAGAACAAGGAGGAATTGCAGCGAGGGGTTTTGGGGGGGTTAAATGTTAGAAGGAACTTCCTAAGTGTTAGAACAGTTGGGTAAGGGAGGCCATGGAATCTCCTCCAAAATCTCTGGACAAACATCTGTCAAGGATGCGGCAAAGCGTAGGGAAGTGGGGAGCAACCTCTGGCTGAATCCACGGTTGTTTTTGTTTGGTCCTTTCCCCAGTTCCAGAATCTGGCCCACGGATCCAGTCCCAGCTGTCAAGCGCCGAAAGGGCTGAGCTCAGGGGAAGGGGCAGAGATAAGAACATGCACAAAGGATCCATGACCTAGTTCCACTCCGTCCTCCATCCTGAGGACACCCTGGAAGCACCCCATCCAACCTACAGAGCTTGTCCTAATTTCCAGAATGGCCCATGGGAGGAGAAAGGTGCTCTACTCTTCTAGGGCATCCTACCTGGGCTAGATGGCCTGTGAAATCTTACCTGAGCCCTTTGGTAGTGGATTCGACCCATTAAATCAAGGGTGTTTTCCAACCAGCTTCATCAGTTCAGATGTATCCCTGTCTTCCCCCCCCCCCCCCCCCCCCCTCACTCTCATCCATCCTAGACCACGTTCCAAGGAACTCTTCATTTGAGGTGGTTGGGCCGTCCTCCGGTTTTACTCTTGAAGGAGTTGCACAAACAGAGTGCTTACCTGGTGTTAATCTTGAGCAGGAGGAGAAATATGTACTTGTAAAAAACCAGCAATGCATGCTCTCCTTCAGTTTGTATTTCGAAGCAACTGTTCATGTGAATGCTTATCCGTGTGAGGGTGGCAACCATGGTTCAGCAATCATTGCCTCAGCTGTGAGGGGCGTTTGCCGCAGGATTACTTTGGGTTATGCTGTTCCTCCGAATGCTACCAGAGCAGAGTAGCATGGTGCACGACAGCCCAGCCTGTCCGTAAGTCCTTGCAGGACCAGCGCCGCCCACAGATTTTCCCAGTCCTTTGGCTGTACTCACTTCTTGGTGGGGTAAGGTCTTCCCCTCTGTTGGCACTCGCCGTTCTCCTCGCGCTGTCCCCATCACCAGCACAGAGGTTAGTCCCGCCATGGGCGTCCGCCCATGGTGCTCTGGCCTCCGCCTGAGCTGGTTGCTAATGCTGCCCATAGTCCCCCTTCCAGAGGGAGGATGGTCTCAAGCTGCTTCCGAGGGGGTTGGGGCATCTCCCTCAAGAACCCCTACTCCCTGCGTACACTCGGTGTCCTGGCCCCTTGGTGCCCCGGGCTCGCCCTGCGTACACCCATGGCCCTAGCCTCTTGTTAGGCTGATCTCTGAGCTCGCTGATGGCCCTGATATCTCGAGGGTCCCTGGTCTCCAGCCTCCCAGGGATCCCCCTCCCGCTGGCCCTTTTCTCCAGCACCTGGAGGTGTGCGTCTTCTACGCTCTAATCCTCCCTCTTCCCAACTGTGTCACCCGGTAGCGGACACTCTCCCGGCTCCTACTATCAGCGTGGGGTCAGCTGAGCACCTGGTCCTGTGTTAAGTCACCGGTTCCCCAGCTTCTGTTGTGGGTGTGCACCCCGGTCCCGTGTTGTGTCACCTCACGAGGGGCACCCAGGCAGCCTGCTCTCACACGCGCTAGCCTCCACTGGTGCCACTAAGGCCCATTTGGCCTAAGACCCTGCCTTCCTAGGCCTTCCTGCACTCCTTGCTCTTTTCCTAGGGCAGGGTTCCCTCCTACCTCCCCAGCCAGCTACAAAAGTCCTTCCCTGGCTGTCTCCAAGCTAACTCCGCCTGGGCTAGCTTGCTTTATAGCCCCAGACAGGTCACGTGACCCACCCGCCTTGGTCACATGATCTCATCTGCTCCCCAGGTACTGAGTTAACTCTTAAGGTTAACTCCTGTCGCTTCTCCCTCCATAACATTGCTAAGATTCGCCCTTTTCTCTCTGTCTCGTCTGCCAAAACTCTTGTTCATGCTCTGGTCATCTCTCACCTAGATTACTGTAACCTCCTTCTCACTGGCCTTCCCCGCTCTCACCTTTCTCCCCTCATCTCTGTCCAAAACTCTGCTGCCAGGGTCATCCACCTCGCCCGTCGCTTCGACCATGTGCAGCCCCTCCTCTCTTCGCTTCACTGGCTCCCCCTTCCTGAACGAATCCTGCACAAACTCCTAGTCTTCACCTATAAAGCTCTTCACAACCTTGCTCCCCCCTACCTCTCTGCACTTATCGCCCTCCATACTCCAGCCCATGCACTTCGCTCCTCCTCTGTCCCTTCTCTCACCCTTCCACGCCTTCCCTGCTCCCCTAAGCGCCTTCGTCCCTTCTCACTTGCTGCCCCCCATGCCTGGAACTCCCTCCCTGTCCACATCCGCCTCGCCCCCTCCCTTCATACCTTCAAATCTCTCCTTAAAACTCACCTCTTTCGCTCTGCTCTGTCTGACTCTTTATCCTGCTGAGCCACTATTCCTATACCTACGATCGGTTTACCCTTATCCTTGCCACATGGACCTGCCTGCTGTCATTCTCATCGTAACCAAGCCAAGTACGTGCACTTGAGACCTCGCATCTTCATGAATGTTAGACCCCTTGTCTCTCCCTCTGTTCCCCTTCCTAAGTCTCTCCCCTAGCTCCTGTCTCTCAGATTGTAAGCCCTAGGGGCAGGGACCGTGTCTATTTTATTACTTTGTAAAGTGCCAGGTACACTGCTGGCGCTATATAAATGTTTGTTAATAATAATAATAATAATAATAAAGGTGCCAGTCCCAGGGAAGCAAGTGGTGAAGTGCTCTAGCTCACTGGATCTGCTCCTTCAGCTACTTAGCCCAGCGCTTTACCATAGTTAATTACTTTATTTATTATTATTATTATTATTAAGTATTTCTCTAGCGCTTGCAATGCATCAGCCACTGAACAATGATTAATCAGAGCTCAGTCTTTCAGTGCTAGGGGGTAGGGACTGAATCCAGGGGCCAGATCCAGATACTGGAAAGGGACCAAATAAAAACTAGCTGGGGGCTGCCTTTGGCCCCCAGTCTTCAGATTCCCCACCCCCCGAGCTAGGGGAAACCTGACTGAAGAGGTAGGTTTTCAGGAGGGACTTGAAGGTTGGGACGGAGCAAGCAGACTTTGTTTTACACTGTTCATCTGAAAGCTACCGAAGGGAAGGAGTTACTTCAGCTGAATTAAATTGAAATAGTTACTTCAGTCTGAATGCCACTATAATGGAGTAGCTACTTCAGCTCAGGCAAATCAGGGTAGTTACTTCAGTTGATGTTGTTTGTCTGAGTACTACCAAAGGGGAGTTGTTACTTCCGTGTGATTAAATCAAAGGAGTTGCTTCGTGTCATTGCTGGTCTGAACACCACTGGAGTGGAGTAGCTGCTTGGATTTAATTAAATCAGAGTCGTTAGGCTCTAGATTTTTAAGGCCCTTGGAGCAGGGACCGGTTGCTGTTTATGTTGAATGATTGTTCAGTGCTAGGCACATGGCTGGGGCTAAATTAACCGCACTAGCCCAGAGCCCCCAGTTTTCAGTTGCTTGGAGCAAGGCCGGCTTGCAAATAGATGAAGCTGTTTAAGACGGTGCACAAGCTCTGGCTAGACTGAGTAACTGTGTCGCCAGAACGGCCTTGCTCTGCCGCCTGGGCCCTGTCTGCTGCTCTGCTCTGTCAGTTTTCGCTGGTGCCAAAATTAGCAAGCCGGTTGGCCAGGTGAAAGGGATTTGGCTGAGCGTCTGGCATACTGGTTCTTCTGGTTTGGGGAACTGTTTCCTAGCGGTGGCGACGTGCAAGTTGGGTTATGTTCTCATTAATCACAGTTGGGTTATGGCGAGTCTCTTCCCCTCCCCCCCTTTCCGCCCCACATGTCTGGCAGACAGAGAAATTGCTCAAGGGGGCAGAGCGGCTCTGGAGCATCTAATTACCGTTGAGCTGTCTGTCCTGAGATATTAACGAGCCAGTGCTTTCAGTCTCCCTGCCTGCTGCTCTGGGCAGGTAGTGCTCCCCTCCGCACAGTGAGGAAAGCAGGACGGGGAAAATCTGTCTGAGCAAATAGAGAGGATTATTGCTGAGTGGGTCAGACTCTTTCCCCCCACGTCTGCTGGAGCTACACCAGAGTCATCTCATTGTCTCCAAGTGGGTTTCTCCAGACTTACACCAGGTGCGAGCGAGAGGGTGCTCTGCTCCATTGATGCCAAAGGAACTACTCATTTAAATATGAGGTGTGAGAGGAGGTGTACCCTATTGACCCCAAAGGGAGCTCTACTCCTGATTTACACCAGATATGAGAGGGACTCTGTCTTAGTGGCTTCAAAAGAGTTATTCCTAGTTTACACCAGGTGTGTGAGAGGGGACTTTGCTCTATTGATACTAAAATAATTACTTCTGATTTACACCAGGTATGAGAGTGGGCTCTGCCCCATTGACTCCAAAGGAGTTACTCGTGATTTACATGAAGTGTAAGTGAGAGGGGACGGAGCAGCATTGATTCCAAAAGAATTAGTCCTTATTTACACCATATATGAGGGGGACTTTGTCCTATTATTGAATGCCAAAGGAACTACTCCTGATTTCCACAAAATGTGGGAGGGGACTCTGCTTCATTGGTTCCAAAGGAGTTACTCTTCGCTTACTCCAGATGTGAATGAAAGGGGATTCCGTCCTATTGACTCCTGTGGAGTTACTCTTGATCTGTGCCTGCCTCCCTCCATGGGTAGCTCATGCCCTTGTGTTGCCAAGTGGTGGATTGATTGATGTCGTCTGTGCCGCCGTCAGTACATGACAGGGCAGATGTCTGCCGTTGCCTGCTCCACGGAAGATACTCCCCCCTCTTTGAACAACATGCAGCAGATGTGCCTACCTCAAGAGCGGGGAACCTTTTCCCTCCCACATGGGCCACTTTGGAAATGACTACACGCTCCGTAGTGGTCGCGGCTAGGGGGTAGGGATGGTTGAGATACCGGTGCGCTGACAATAGGGGAAAAAAGCTGAGGGTCTAGATCATGGATCTGTGCCATGGATCCATTCCCCCATCCTTGTGTGCCAGCCTGCCCTCCCTTCCCCTGAGCTTAGTCCTTCAGCGCTTGAAGGTAGGGACTGTGAACAGGAAAAGGGCTGAATCGGAACCAACTGGGAGCCAGGGATTTGGCCTTGCCCCGGCCTACCTTCTTCCACAAACGGGAGCCAAGAGACCGTCCAAAGCGTGGGCCGTCTTGTCCTGCAGCTACAGTGAGGGGGGGTGAGGCACAGAGAGTGCAAGCCCCTGAGCGGCTTGTCTAAGGTCTCGCTGTGGCAGAGCTGGGCAGAGAACTCAGGCTGCGCTGCTCTCCTTAGATGAGGGCGTGGGCGAGGCTGTGGAGGGATTCTCTTCCCTTACTGGAGCTGAGGGGGTGGTGTTTGGCTGAATCGAGGGATATTGTGGCCCCCTACAAATGGGGGTGTGGGCTAGGGTTGCCACCTATGCAAACTTTTTAAGGAACACTTATTAAAATACATGTTTCAGGGCGTTCATTGGCCCTGCAACATGTATTTTTCATAAGTGTTCCTTAAAAATGTGCATAGGTGGCAACCCTAGTGTCGGCTTAAGGCAGGGGTGAGGGACCTCAGACTTCGGGGCTAAATGCAGCCTGTGGCTAGCTTTGATTTGGCTCCTTCTCCAGTGCCTGGGTCTGGCCCCTGGATCCAGTTCCTACCCCCAAGCGCTGAAAGGCTGAGCTCAGGGGAAGGGAGGGGGCAGAGATGAGGGGAGGCTCCCAAGGAGAGGGGGACAGATCCCCCCAGCCTCAGCACACCCCTGAAGCACCTCCCCAGCCTCCAACTCCTCCCCAGCTCGGGGAGCTTGTGCTAATTTTCAGAGCGGCCCACGGGAGGGAGCAGGTTTCCCACCTACCCCTCATTGTATCCCCCCAACAAAAACTGGAGGCTGAAGGATAAACTGAAGGGGCACTGGCTGTGTCTGGGGAAATGGAGGCGTGGAGCTGGGCAGAGGGACAAGCTGTGACCTTTGCTATGATGGGGATTCAGGGAGAGAGACTTTTGGGTTGTTTAAACCCAGGAAGGGAGTCCCATCCAGCTCTCCCCTCTGCGTCCATCACGCTTTCCATCTGCACCCCTATAGAGGGCTTGCTGATGCCCCTCCTTATCATCCTTCAGGATCCCCTTTGTCACGAAGTTAAGCACATGCCCCCGGCAACGTCTCATCTTTGTGAATGTCTCCTTACATTCCCCTGCCATTGTCCATCCTAGATTGGAAGCGCTTTGCTGCAGGCACCTGTCTCTAATCCTGACTGTTAAGTGCCAGGCATGTGGCTCGGGTTTGTTTGTGGTGGACAATAAACCGCCCACCCCTGGCATAGCAGAAGTCGTTAGGAAGGTGGAAACAGAGTGGCATTGCCGTGCGATAACAGGGGTTTGGTGAGAGTAAGCCGAGGTCTGGCAGAGAGGCCCTTGTCAGCCTGCTCTGCCTGGGTCTGTTCCAGACGCGGAGGCCTCCTAATTGGCCTGCCTCCCCACCTCCCAGATCCGCACACCAGCGGCCCAGACGCCAGCCCCGATTAGGCGGCTTCAAGTGGTTTTTTTTTTTTAACTTCCAAAGCAAAATGAGCCAAGGTCTGAGCCGCGTTCCTTGGGGGCCTGTAATCCGTGCCCTCTAACCAGAGCAGGCGTGGAGAACAGATGGCAGCTCTTCTGATGACTGCAGGAGAGAAACCCTCTCTCCTCTCTGGGTAGCATGACCATGGGGACTCCCCGGCCCTCCCAGCTTATTAGCGCAGCTCCTTTTGGTCAGAGGTGAGAGCCGTTGGCAGCGCCGTCGCTGGCTGGGTGGGGAGGGAGGATCTCATCCGCTCTGCCTGTCAGCTTGGAACAGCCATCAGCAAGCCAGTGAATCCTCTTTATCTCTCTCTTTCCCGCAGACGAGGAGGACGAGGAGCTGCGTGCCTTACAGAGCCCCCTTGGGGTCAAGAAGAGGAAAAGGGGACCCCGCAAACAGAAGGAGAACAAACCGGGGAAACCCAGGAAGCGGAAGAAGATAGTAAGTGGCTCGAGTGAGGGGTGTCTGTGGGGGTAGAGAGCTCTGGGAGAGGGGGATCATCTCTGGGTGCAGGGAACAAGCGGGGGGTGGGACGTCTGTTAGGATAAAGAGTGTGGGGTGTTGGGAAGCCATGGGGTGGGGAGTGTCTCTAGGAATGCAGAACTATGCGTGTGGGGGGGAAGAGTCGTGCCTCGGGCGTGGAGAACCACAGGAGGGGATCTGTGCCTCTGCAAATGGAGAGCCACATGAGGGGGGGGAGTCGCATCTTTGGGGGGTGCGGAGAGCCATGTGAGGGGGAGTCATGCCTCTGGGGGGTGGAGAGCCACATGACGGGGAGGAGTCACGTCTCTGGGGGCGTGGAGAGCCACATGACGGGGGGAGTCGCATCTCTGGGGGGTGCGGAAAGCCACGTGAGGGGGGAGCCACATTTCTGGGGGATGGAGAGCCACGTGAGGGGGAGTCATGTTTCTGGGGGGATGGAGAGGCACGTGAGAGGGGAGCCACATTTCTGGGGGGGTGCGGAGAACCACAGGAGGGGATCTGTGCCTCTGCAAATGGAGAGCCACATGAGGGAGCGGTGTCGCATCTCTGGGGATGTGGAAAGCCACGTGAGGGGGGAGCCACATTTCGGGGGGGTGGAGAGCCACGTGAGGGGGGAGCCACATTTCTGGGGGCTGCGGAGAGCCATGCCAGGGGGGAGTCATGCCTCTGGGGGGTGGAGAGCCGCCAGGAGGGGACATTGTCATCTCTGGTCATGGAAGGCTGCTTGGGGGTGGAGGTATCTCTGGTTGCCGAGAGCCACGGGAGTGGGGAATCACTGGGCACTTGGAGGCGGGGAGGGGACTGTGGGGAAGTAAATCTCTAGCGCGCCTCTCCATGCAGGCAGGGGGCTGCCTGTTTATTAGGCTGGACGTGCTAAATAGGTGATTGAGGGCTCCAGCGGGCTATCGTCGTGTTTAATTCCACTCTCATCTGAGCATGTGCACCTGTGACTTGTCAGCTTGGCAGATGTCTCCCTGTGTTCTCCCCCTTGTCTCCCTGACCCGTTTCTGTCTTAGATTGTAAGCCCCTTGGGGCAGGGACCTGTCTCCGATGAATGATTGTACATTGCTGGTGCTGTGTAAATGCTTAATAATGGTGACCAATTTGCTAAGGGGAGCGGGGTGTCACGTGAACGTGTCTGAAGTGTCTCCGCTGTCACACTGGCTCTCGTGTTTGGTGCCTCTGGTTGGGGGGGGGGGGGGNNNNGGGGGGGGGGGGGGGGGCTGCAGATTGGCTCAGAGGAGCCGCACTATCAGCAAAGCCCCTTCGTTACGCTGTGATTAACAGCTGCCCTATCTCCAGCAGCAGCTTCTCGGCGCCCGGCAGTTAGCTCGCATTCATTACTGCTAATTAGCTCCCTGACTGAATCGCCTTCTTGGCAGGTCAGCGAGGATGAGTTTGAGTCGGACCGAGAGGAGTACCGGGCGAAATCCGAGAGCGGGGGCAGCGACTATGGGGGCGTGGGCAAGAAGAAACGCCGGAAGAACCGCGAGAAGAAGGAGAAGAAAACGAAGCGTCGGAAAAAGTCGGACGAGGATGGAGGGCAGAAGCCAAAGGTACGCAGCCCGGCGGGCACGGCAGCTCGTGTGATAATAATGAATCCTTTTATTGTATAGCGCCCCTCCGCCTTGCACGGCACTCGGAGCGCATCACAGAAAAGGAAAAACACTATAAACCCTGTAAAACAGTTTAAACACTGTAAAACGCCAGTGGGGCCTAAAAGCATCCAGGGAAATCGGTTTTCAGGTGCTTTTTGAAGGTAAGGAGGGAGGAACGGAGACGAACATCCGGAGGGAGCGAGTTCCACCCCGAGGGGCCCGGCCGCCCCAGCAAAGGCCCAATCGCTGCCGACATCAGACACGATGGCAGAACCCGCAAGCAGTGGGGGGTTCCTGAACACAGAAGCCCGTCAGTGTGAGCTTCCAGGAGCAGGTCTCGAATCTAGCCGGGGCCTAAACCATTCAGAGCCCTAAAAACCAGCAGCGCGATCTTAAACTCAGCCTGTCGCTCCACGGGCAGCCGATGCAGAGAAGGCAGTGGGGGCGGGCGTCCTAGCATCCCGGCTGCCCAGACCAGTCAGCTGCCGCGTTCTGAACAAGCTGCGAGCGACGGAGAAGCACTTGCACAAGCACGTTACGTAATGTAATGTGTGAACAGGACTGGCCTTACCACAGACCGGCCCTGGGGTGACTGCCCCAGGCCCTGCTATTTACCCTACTTACGGAGCCGCTGTTTCACCTGGGCAGGGTGTGGGACCCCCACTCCCTCCCAGCAGAGTACCAAACACTGCCACCTCTTGGGGGGCAGGCACGGAGGGTGCCCCCGAGGGCGTGAGGCCACAGGAGCCCCCTGCATTTGATCTCTCTGGGCCCTGCAAATTCGAAGACCGGCCCAGTGTGTGAATGTTCATAAGGGAAAACCGTTAGTGACTGGAGAGCATGTGGGAGCTTATGACACATTTTCTGAGCGTTCACAGGAGCTGAGGTACCCAGAGGTGCTGCAGTGCATCCTGGGGAATGAAGTTGAGCAGGCAGAGGAGCTTCTTGGGAAATAGAGAGAAATGTAAGGCTTCTACACAGGACAACCACCCAGCCCCCTCACCAATGCATTCACACCACTGGATCGGGAGTAGCATGGCAGAGAGAGAGCTAGTTATGGGTCTCCCCCTGGATCCGAGTTTCAGTGTAATGCTGGAGTCATGGAGTTGGAAGGGAACTCGGGTTGCCTAGTCCGACCCCCTGTTTCGGCTGCAGGAGGACGACAGTGACAACATCCCCGACAAGTGGCTCTCCAGGCTCTGCTTGAAACCCTCCAGTGCCGGAGAGCGAGCGAGCGAGCCTACCACCTCCCTAGGCAGCTTGTTCCGTTGCCGCGCAGCCCTGACTGTTACCTTCCCCCGCTAGCTCCTCTTTCAGGATCCCCTCCTCTTCCCTTGTCGTTAAGTGAAGTATGGGACCCTGCGACTCTACACCTTCCTGAATGTATCTGTTGCCCTCCTTACACCTCCCTCCCCATGTCCATTCTGAACTGGAAGCCTCTTGGGGCAGAGATCTGTCTCTAGTCACGACTGTTTGGCACTAGGTACATTGCTGGGGCTATACAAATAATTAGTAATAGCAGCAACGATGCCTGCGGCAGGAAAGAAGCTTATTGCTTCCCCCTGGCCCCTGCATGTGGACATGATTTGGGTGGAGGTAGCGGGTCCGGTAAAGAACTAGGGCATCGTTTTTGACCATGCTCTGTCCAGGAAGGCTCAGATGTGGTTTGGAGATGCCTTTTTTCAGCTGTGTAAGCTGCGCCCTTATTTATCCCACTGGGCTGACCTTGCCACAGTGACCCAGGCCCTGGTGAGCCCAAGGCTGGATGTTTGTAACTCCTTCCTCTCCAGGCTGCCGGCGGTGCGTCTGTCATTGCTCACAGCTTGTTCAGAACGCGGCAACGCGGCTGCTGCTTGGTTTGGGCAGCCGCCCGCCCCCACTGCCTTCTCTGCATTGGCTGCCTGTGGAAGGGTGGACTGAATTTCAAATCCTGCTGCTGGTTTCTAGGGCCCTGCCTCAATTTGAGACTTGCTCCTGGAGCCTTACCCTGCCGCTGGGCTGGCTGCCTCTGCATTCTGAAATCAGCCGCTGTTTGGGGAGCCTGTCATCGCGCCTTGACTTAGCGGGCGATCGGGCCCCTCAGTATGGAACTCGCTCCCTCCAGGTGTCCGATGCTCTCACTTCCTCCCTCCTCGCTTTTAGAAAGCACCCAAATACTTATTTGTTCTCCAGGTGCTTTTAGGATCCATGGCTGGTTCCTGTTTGCTCTTCCCTCTTTATCTTCGCCTTTTAAATTGTTTTAATAGATTTGTATTTTAATTCATTTGATTTTTTTAATATATTGTTTTATTATGTTGTGAAGTGCTCTGAGGACCATTCCGGCAGGGGGAGCTGCGATAGGAATAAAAATTATTATCATTTATTATTTATTAAAAATCCATGTTCCAGAGCTGAAGCCAGTCCCAAAATATGGGTATTGCCTAGATGTCGCACTTTGTGGGAGCTGTGTAGGAAGGAGGATTATGGCTATTACTGCTGCAGGGAAACTCCCAACCGACAAGGATTAAAAGGCTGCTAAGCAAAGGAATAAAATGAAAATAATTCAATAAAAAAAGGAATAAAATAAAAAAAACAATAATAATACCATATTCAGGAACAAGTAATAGAGGAATTTCCTCACCCTTCCCCCCCGTTTCATCGTCCGTCTCTCCCCCCTCCCCCCCCCAGCGCAGATACTCATTTATTTTCTTGTTTAGGGGAAATCTTCTGGTCCGTTTTGCACGGGTACCGACTTAGCAGTAGCTGGCTGCACTTTTACAAGGCCGGCCGGCCGGCGGGCGAGCGAGCGAGCACGCTTGGACAACCGCCGCTCTAAGGCAGCGCTGCAGACAAAACTACGGGAGCCCCTGAGGCTCGGGGAGGCAAAGGCAGCTGGCTAACTGGGGCGGGGGGGCATTGTTTGTTTTACCAGGTGGAGCAGAAGTCGTCAGCTCAGCTTCTCATGACCTGGGGGCTGGAGGATGTGGACCATGTCTTCACGGAGGAGGATTATCACAACCTGACTAACTATAAAGCCTTCAGCCAGTTCATGCGGTAAGAGCCTGGAGGCGGAGGGTGTGCCTGGGGGGCGGGGGTTCTTTTCACACCAAGCCGCCTCTCTCGGTAGCTTGGGCGAGCGCTGGGAGATGGGGTTAAGTCCTGCTCTCACAAAGTGTAGCCCCTGGGTATTTAGCGTTGACAGATGTCGAGGTGCCTACCTGCTCCTTGTGACCTCGGGCTGTCGGGAGCGGGGAGTGAACAGTAGGGGGTGGATCACTCCATTGTGGCCTCCCCTTGAATACAGGTTGCTTATGGAAAATACATGGGGTGTAAGTGGCGGCTGTGCGCCCCACAACCCCCAGCCAGGTCAGGGTAGGAGGCAGAAACGAACGTTCCCCCTGACCAGGGCAGGGTGGGGGGAGTGAGCGAGCGGTGTGCTGTGCTGCGCTGCGGTGTGCTGCGCTGAGCTGCGCGACTGTCTGGTTCCGCCCCCGCACCGTGATTGGCGCCCCGCCCCCCCATGACTGGCTGCCATGGCAACCCCCCACACCTACCCGGTGAGCCCCGCTCTGTCCTGCCTGGGCAGCTCGCAGGGCTGGATCGTAGGCCCGGTTTTAGTCTGGGCCCACATTTCCAGCTCAGCCACCAACCCCACCAGCGTTGGAACACCTCCCTCAGTGCTGGCCCAGACAAGCCAGAGCCGGGAAACTGGGCCAGCATCATGTTAGCTCACCCACCCCCTCTCTCTCTCTCTCTCTCTCTCACTCTCTCTCTCTCTCTCACACCACCCCACCCACACAACCACCCACCCCCACCCACACACGGTGCAGGGCTGCGTTGGTTCCAAAAAGTATCCGTTGACTGGCCAAATAATAGTCAAAGCATTTTTAACGCATTGATTTATTAGAATAAGACTTTAATCTCCACAAGATTAGATACTTATGCTAAATGCTTAAAAAAAAACCAACACAAGTTAGTTAGCTCTTATTGTGAAACAGCAAAATTAAATGCTAAACAATTATAAGGAATGATTGTAACTTTTAGCAATGTTTGTGAAGTATTAATGTAAAAACGACAATGAAGATTGTACTGTTCTTGGCTTTTTCTCTCTTACTTGGCGGTTGCTTTTGGTGTGCTTGGGTTCTTTGGAGGGGTGGGGGGCTGTTGGAGTTTATTAGTTTGTGGGGGGGGCTGTGGCATTTTTTGGTTTGGGGCATGGTTGCTGCTGGGGTTTCAGGTGGCTTCGGAGGGGGAATTGTAGGCATCATTTTGCTTTGGGGGTGTGCGTGTGGGGGCTGTTTGGGCCTGTGCTGCTAGGATAGGGTGTGTTTTCCGCTGGGTCATTGTGTCGGTAAATTTAGAATTGGTTCTGCTTGCAGTGAATTTGCAGAATTTGGTTTTCCTCATTGCAGAATTTAGATTATTATTAATATTTATTACATCAAAATTAGTTTCTAAGCATGATGCAATAAAAAAGACAGGCCTCCACCAGGGCCATTCTTGGCTTCTTGGAAGGTTTGATGACATTTGACGGGTCAATTGTCTGGCTTCCCCACCCTAGATGCTCTGCCTCGTGGGTGATTTGGGGGTGGAGGAGGAGGAGCAGCAAAGGCCTGTCGGGTTAGATTGCTCCTGGAATGTTCAGATGTGGATTAACCCCCCTTCCTGTCCAGGGGTCCCTACCCCCATCGCAACCTCGGTTTGGCTCGCACATTGTGTAGATGCCACGCGTAACCCAGGGGATGAAGAGCGGATGCACACAGCGTTCTTTGTGAATGGACGATGGGGCCAACTCCCCCATTCTGAGCATTGTGTGAAATTCTTAGCACTTTCTGCACTCCTGGATAGTGTCCACCACGACCGGCTGCTGAAATGCAGGGGGGAGCCGCTGCTGCGTGAATGTTTTGCTACAGGGCAAGGCAAACACAGCTTAAGGATGAGTGGAGGGTTTGCAGAGTGGGGGAAAGGGTTGTGTGGATGAGCTTGGAGAGGCAATTACCTGGGGGATGGTGAGGGTTTAGGGTGCGTTCCCTGAGCGCAGTGGGACCTAATCTGGTTCCTTTTTACTTACATGGCCCCCCCAGAGCACCGTGATGGCACAGCATTCCCCATGGGGGCGGAGCCAAACCAGAAAAAAGGGGGGGGGTTAAGATGTTCCCTTGCCCCTTTTCTGATTGGTCCTGCCCTTGCAGGGCACTGTGGTGTTATCACGGCGCTCTGTGGGAGGCAGGGCTAAGAGGATCCCGGCTGCGTCGGGGACTGGGTTCAAGGCTGAACCTCTTCATCCCTGGGTGGGGTTGGAATAGGCCTGTGGGGTTTGCTAGGGTTAAAGGTGGGGGACCTCAGGCTCAGGGTCCAAATGCGGCCCAGGGTTAGTTTTTACTTGGTCCCTGGCTCCAATTCCTATTCCCAAGCGCTGCAAGACTGAGCTCCGGGGATGGGAGCAAAGAGGAGGGTCTGCTGCCCACAAGGGGAAGGGACTCTCCTCTTCCTGAGCACAGCATTCAGATTCGCTGCGGCCCTCGGAGCTTAGACGGATTTTCAAAGTGGCTTCTGGGAGGGAAAAGGACACCCCCCCCCCCCCCCCCCCCCCCCCGGTGCTAGGCCACCAGGGTGCAGGCTCCTTCTTCATGGGTATCACTATCCTGTCTGGCACCCAAATAGGGTGCAGCCAGGGGAGGGGGTGGGATATTGAGCCTGGCCCCACCAGAGTACACACAGCCTGCCCTTCCTCCCCACACCTTCTTCAGACTCTGCCCCTCAGAGGAGAAGGGACAGGGAGCCTGAGGCAGGAGATAGTGCTACGCCGCCGGCTGGGGGATCTGGCCCCCATTGACTCCAGTGGACCAAGGCTGGTTTACACCAGCAGGCAGGATCCGGCTCCCTTTGACTCTAGTACAGGGAGGTTAATTTATTCCGCTGCTTGGGCTTGGCTCCCTGGCGCGCTCTCCTCTGCTAGTGCCAGAGCAGGCTCATTCTCCCCCCCCCCAGGACTGTCTGGTGCGCGAGGCCTTGAGCTTGGCCTGCAGGGATCTGGCTCCTGCTGCCGGCGACCCCCACCCACCCCCAGCTCAGGTCAGTGCCTGCCCAAGCAGCAGAACAAACAAGCTGGCGTGTGAGGGGCTGCAGCAGGGGTTCTTTGCCAAGCCTGTGGAGGCAGCAGCCAGGGAATTCTGGGCATCTGCTAAATGCTCAGGTAGCTGCCTCAATGGCCACGAGCTTTCCTCCCTGGCGCTCCCCAGGCTGTGCCGGCTTTCGCTGAGCACGGTTCCATGCCAGCAGCTCTGCTTCGGCTGCCAATAGGCTTCTGGGAAAACCCGCCACTGTCGCCTAATTAGCCCTAAATGGCTTGGAACCAGCCTACCTGAGAGACCCCAGGCGGCTGTATTTGCGAGCATTGCCGAGGAGAGAGAGACAGCTGCTGGCAGGGGGTTCCCTGCGTTCAGAAGGCTCCCTGGTGGTTCTTGCTCTGCTAAACCTCTGGCATTAGCAGAGTCACTCTCATTCCTGCTCCTGCGCTGGTCTCTCCCGGCAAGTGCACAAACCGCCCCCCACCCCCATCCCATCAGTCAGGGGTGGGGAAATCTCTGGTCCATGGGCCAAATGCAGCCCACAGCCAGTGTTTATGTGGCCCCCTTTCCAGTGCCTGGAACTGGCCCGTGGATCTAGTTCCTACCCCCAAGGACTGAGCCCAGGGAAAGGGAGCAGAGATGAGGGGACAGAGCTATGGTCTGGACCCTTCTCTTCCTAAGCACACCCCTTACGCACTCCCAGCTTCTATGCAGCCCTTGCAGCTTGTACTAATTTTTCCTGGGAGAGAAAATGTTCCTGGCTCCTTCTCACGAAGGAACATAAGGCCATGACTATAGGTCTAGCAAATCAAACCCGTGACACTGCTGTCATAAATAGTCGGGAGAGCCTGGATCTGTAGGGGAGGTGGTGGTGGGGAGGCATGAGAGGGGCTGCAGAGGTGGTGGGGGTAGGAGGGGGCCTGGGGGTTGAGGCAAGAGGGGTTGGGTTGGGGGGGTGTTCAGAGCTGGGGCAGGCAATGTGGGGATGGGAGATGGGGACAGTGGCTGTTTTTGGGTAACGGAGGGATGGAGGGGCAGTGTGGGTCAGCTGTGCAGTGGTGTTGCAGGGAGGGGGGCAATATGGGGACAGTGTAGTGACGGCATGACTGCTGGGAGCCAGGGGATACGGGAGGAGTTGGGAGGATGGTATGGTGGTACTGGGGTGGGGGGTTTGGGGGCGGTGTGGATTTGCTGTGGGTGCTGGAGATTATAGGGGTCTGTGTGGTACTGCAGGGGGAGTGGGGTGCTGGGTATACCAGGGCAAGTGGGGGGCAGGGGCGGAATCGGGAACAGCATGACTTTGCTGGGGTAATGTGGGGACTGGTGTGGGGAGAGGCAGGGCTGTTGCTATGCTAGGGTTTCCAAGGTCGTGAGGGGTGACACTGGGGTAGAGGAGAGGCGGAGGAACCACGTGTGGGGGGTAGGGGTGGTTAGGGGGCGGTGGGGGTGTACTGGAGGTTGAGGCTGTGGGGCGGGGTGTGTGTGTGTGTCTGTGTGGCAGTGCAGAAGGGAAGGGGGATGTTACGGGATGGCGTGACTGTGCTGCTGTCGACCTCCCCTCATTCGGACCAGGATCACTGCAGTGGATTTGGATGCTGTGACCAGCTGGGCCTCTTGCTCCCTTACAAGGGAAACCCCTTTCTCCAGCCCTGCCTCGCTTTCCCCATTAGGACCAGGCTTTCAGGTCTGCGGGCAGGGCTCTGCACAGTGCTGCGGTGGAAGAAAGTTTAAATTGCAAGACCCTGCTCCCAGAGGCCGTCGCTGGTCCAGCACTGCTCCCTACTGTCTGCTCTTGCTGGTTTAGTCTGCCTGTAAAATTAGGACCCACCCAGAATGGCCTTTTTTTGAGGCCTCTGCTGCACGTCTAGTAATCATCAGTAACTCCCGGCAGCAAACACTTGGGCTCACATAGCCGCATTTATACTTACTGTAAAGTGGAGGTGGAGGGGGGCATTGGCTAGAAAGGGGACCCTATTTCTCCTCCAGATGCACCTATTGTTAGGGAATTTGGGGTCCTATTTACTTTGGGGCTTGCTGCGACTCTGCTAAATTTGGTTGTAATCCGTGTTCAGGATCCACCGTTATTCCAGGGACACTTGCACACAAAATGATGGCATAGCCCCGCTTTCCTAGATGATAGACTCTCACGGGTCATCTCGTCCAACCCCCTGCTCCCAGGTAGGACGCGCGATACCCTCTAGGGCATATAACCTAGAGCGTCACAGACGGCTGATTTCTGGAAACACCCCAGTGAAAGAGATTCTCCAGCCTCCCTTGAGAGGCTGTCATCCAGCTGTGCTGACAGCTAGGAAGCTTTTCTGACAATTTAACCCAAATCTCCCTCGCTGTGATTGAAGCCCCTTCCCCTTTTCTTTATCCTCTGCAACTGCACAGAACAACTATCCTCCCTTTTCTTTTGTAGCAGCCTTTTAGCTCTTTGAAAACAGCGCTCATGTCTCTCCTTAGTCGTCTTTGATCTGTCCAAGGGGTGGAGAGCTCCAGACCCCCACGGGGGCCAAATGTAGCCCATGGTGGCTAGTTTTTATTTGGCCTCTTTCCAGTGCCTGCATCTGGCCCCTGGGTCCAGTTCCTACCCTCAAGCGCTGAAGGACTGAGCTCAGGGGAAGGGAGCAGCGATGAGGGCTTGTTGCCCACAAGGATCGGGGACAGAGCCATGATCTGGACCCTCCTCTTCCTGAGTGCGTCCCCTGAAGCACCCCAGGCCACAACTTTTATGCAGCCCTTGGAGCTTGTACTAATTTTCAAAGTGTCCCCTGGGAGGGGCAGTGTTCTCCAGCCCTCTGCTCTAGGTTAAAGATTCCTGATTCCGTGCAACTTGCATTCCACCCCCTTTAGCTTCTCCGCTGGATTCTCTTCTCTTGGTTGACGTCCTTGGCAGGAAGATTGGGGTTTTGGAGTGACTTACTATCCCCAAAGCTTCCCCTTCTTCCTCCCAGCCCAGCCGTGCTCCAGAATGTCCCCTCTGGTCCTCTGACCCCCTGTAGCTGAGGAGGCCTCTCCAGGAAGCTAAACTTCTAGAGAAAGGGCTGTCCAGGTGTTAGCCCAGAGTGCCCCCACCCTTATGACCCCCCACAAGCATACAAGGCTTGATAATAAGAAAATGTATTATAAAGCAATTTAAGATTAAGGCTTATTGATTAGAGAGTGCAAATGAAATAATGTACTGTGAATGCCTGCTTCTTACATTGGGATTCCTTGTCTGTTCCCTTCCCTTACGGCTCAGTCCAGGGGGTTTCCATTCATCTCGGCCCCACCTTGAGGGGCCGGGTCCGGGGCCAGTTTTAGGAGAGCTGCATGGAAGTTGCTTAGTTCATGCTGTTGGCGTCAGCCTCTCCTGGGTGTGAACTCCTCGCTTCCAAAATGGAGACTGTCCTCGTCCCTCTTCTTCCCCACGCAGTGGGAGGAGACCCCTCCTCCCTTGGGCTGGTCCTAGTGTCCTTTTAAGTCTCTGTCCTTTAGGGACTTGGACCCACCTAGGCTTGTTGCCGTGGTGACGGACCCCCCACTCCCCCTAGCTATTGTCTCGGTTCTCCTGTCCCGACTCGTCTGGCCAGGTTTGGACTCACAACCTCATTTCCAATCTAAGATACAGTTTTGCGTCACATGCATGTTGTATGTTCATGATTCCTATTTTGTCAGAAACATCCCTGTTTAACCCATGATTCCCCCTAACAGTCCTCCTTAGAGTGTCCAAACCTGAGCCCAATGCTTCAGCGGAGGTCTCGCGAGGAGCAAAGCAGTGCCGCTGTTTTCTGTGTCTTGCCCCCACACTGCTAATGCAGCCCTTTCCTTCTTTCTGGAGAAAACCAGGCTGTTAATTTAAAAAAAAAAAAAAGAGTGACAATCCAAACCGCAGGCACTCCCTGGAACAAGAAGTGTGTTTGAAATAGAGCGCGGCTTCGCTTTCAAGCACATGTGTGGCGACCTGTGCCAAGATTAGCAGTGAGTTACATTGGTGGGCTGGTTCCCCTGCCGTGGGCAGCACACACACACGCTGCTTAGGAAGAAGGTGTTGCTTCCTGACCTGTCAGTTAGTGCCCTGAAGCATGAGAGTTAGAACAGGGGGAAGGTGCAGAGAAGGGCAACAAAGAGGCTCAAAGGAAGGGAATGGCTTTGGGTGGGGGGGGGTGGTCTCCTAGAATCACAGAATTTTAAGGTTTGATGATACTTTGAGGGTGTTCTGGTGCAAGCTGCAGTAGGTTGGGGAGGGGGCGTGTCGAGCCTTTCAGCTTAGAGAAGATATATCTGCAGGGGAGAGAAGATAGAATCTGTCCCCATCCATTATTTACCATATATCAATCTTGGTACACACCCTGTATCTCTCTCTCTCTTCCTTCCTTCCTTCCTTCCTCATACACTATCTTTCTCTCCACCCATCTCCGTGCACACTCTGCCTTCCCACCCACCCACATGCACTCTGTTTATCTATGGGTAAAAACAGGCATGCAGGACTGTTCCCAAGCTGTCCCTTAGCCTGGGCTCTGACCTCAAAGATTTGCCAGGATAGCCGCCAACACTCCCCAGGGCAATCCCAGACCAACGTCTGTGCCATGGATCTGTCCCCTCTCCTTGTGTGCATGCCCTCTCTGCTCCCTTCCCTTGAGCTCAGTCTTGCGGTGCTTGGGGAAAGGAACTGGAGCCAGGGGCCAGAGCCAGGCACTGGGAAGGGGCCACATTAAAACTAGCTGTGGGCTGCATTTTGGACCCTGGGCCTGAAGTTCCTCCCAACCCCTGTCTGAGCTTATAGGGGAAGAGGGGGACCCTGAAGGGAGAGAGAGCACAAGAAGTATCAAGGAGCAGTCTGTGGAGATGATGTGCTGGGGACAGCAGGGTGGAGGAGGTAGGTTTCCCGGAGGAAATGCATTCAGGGGAGGGAGTTCCAGGCATACTGGCAGCAGCAGGGAAGAAATGGCTGGTTGACCAGCACGCATCTTAGCATTGCCTCCAGGGAGCAGAGTTTGGGATGCAGCGGTTTGGGAATTCAGGGGAGGGAAGCGGAGGCACAGAAGGGCGGAGGAGAGTCTTCGGGAGCACAGGGCTCACCGTTCCAGGAACAAAACCCCCTGAAGAGGCTGGATCACAAGTCATTCCCCTCCCTTGATCTTATCAGAGCTTTAATTATTTAGGCTCCCACTTCGTAATGCACCGAGCCCTGCTAGGCTCTGCTAATGGGGCAATTTGAGATCTTGCTCCAGGGGATGTCTGGGCCGTAAAAACCTAATCGATTTGCTGCCTTGGAAATGAACGGGGGCCCAAAGGCAGGCGGTGCCGTTGGCTAGAGACACGGTGGGTTCCACCTAGGAAGAGACTGCCGGAGCTGCCTGAGTTTGGGGGGAGGGGGGGCATGCACAAGGAATGGGACAGACAGACGGGCAGGCAGGCAGGAAGCAGCAGCAAGGGGGGGAGAATAGGACAAGTAGGGGGCTGCCAGGCCCCCGCCTTCACATTAGAGGGCGAGAAACCACTGCCTTCCCTGTCTGCTGCAGCTTTATCAGTGGAGAGAGCGTAGGAGAGTGGCGCGTCCAGGGCTAGATTAGACCAAGTGAACATGGTGATGGCTAGGAGAGGGAGAGAGATGGGGGCCTGTGTGGTGACGGGTGGATAGACTGGATAGCGTATGGCCTCCCCCCTCGCCCCAGTCACCCCTGAAGCACTCGACTTCTGTGTGGCCCTCGGAGTTTGTACTCATTCCCCAAGTGACCCCTGGGAGGGAAAATCTTCCCCACCCCTGACACGCCCTGTCTTTTCCTTCAGGCATCCCCTTCTATCCGTCACTAAACCAAGTACATGCCCCTGCGACTCCTCGGATTCCTGAATGTCTCCCTCTCTCTCCCCATGGCCCCTCTCCCCATGTCTGTCCTGGATTGTAAGCCTCTTAGGGCAGGGACCTGTCTCTAATCAGGACTGTTCTGCTGCAGGCATGTTGCTGGTGCTACAGACATGAATAATCTGCACCGAGGCTGGGTTCAGTTTCACCTAAACCGCCCTGACAGCTGAGTCCGCCGGCCAAAGGGAACTGAGCCTATAATTAAATCAGCTCCACCAGGGCTTGCTTCCTCCCTGAACTGGACAGTGCTGATTTGCATAAATTTGCATGTATTGGGGATTCCAGTAAATGTATGCAGATTTAAAGCAGTTCCAATGCCTAGTGCTAAAATGCGGCTCACTAAAAAGAAAAGATAGGAACAGGGGTGTGCGGATGTTGCTGTAAGCCACCGTGAGCCTCTCAGGGAAGGGTGGGATAAAAGTAGATTAAATGATAAATAAATGTAGGGTAGCAGAGGGGCAGGGGGTGGGTGGGGGCAGGGTAGATGGGGCAGGAGCATGTGGGGCAGGCTGAGTTATAGGGTAGATGGGGCAGGAGCTGTGTGGGACATGGGGGTCAGGGTACATGGGACGGTATGGGGGCAGGGGGTGGTGGTGTGTGGGGTCAGGACATGGGGGGGCAGGGTAGCAGAGAGGCAATCTGGGGAATAGGGTGGGTGGGTGCACGTGCTAGCAGGCACAGGGTAGGGGGCGATGGCGTGAAGGAAGGGTCCTGGGAGGTGTCACCACCACAGATGATGATACCAGTCAGGATTTAAATTTTGGGACATCCCCCCCCCCCCCTTGCCCCCAGACACTGGGCAGAGACTCCCAGTTCTCCGCTTGTTTGGGTGCAAACGGGAGCGGTGGCTGCTCTCGTTGCCTCAAGAAGAGACTAGCAGGAGTGAGTGCCCGGCATGCCCCTGTCCGTGTGCCAGAGGGGTGGTTTGCATCTACCCAGATCCCCCAGGAAAGAAACCTTTCTGAGTCCCCAGCCGGTTGGGGAAGTGGGGGTTAGTGCCCCGTAGGCTGCTGTGCTGGCTGGGTCTGCAAGGCAATCCCCCCTCCCCCCCTTCTCAGCCAGGGGAATCCCAGCTGCCTCGTCAGTGCCCTGATCCAGGGTCGGTCTGTCTGTAGAATTAAACAGCACATCGGCTTGTTCTGCTCGAGCGGCTCCCTCCAGGCTGACAGTGAACGGCTGTGACCTGTGACGCGCTCGTCTGACTGGGGCTCCCCGGGGAGCCTGTCAAGCATGGATTGGAAAAATCCTAGAAGGGGCGGGGGAGAGAGCTGGAAGGGGACCCTAGACTAACAGCCTCCAGGCTGACAGCGTCCGCCCGTCTTACAAATCTCCAGGGAGGAAGAGTCTACCACCTCCCCAGGCAGCTTGTTCCGCTGCTCGGACGGTTAGCAAGTTGCTGCTGCTATTGAAGCTAAGCAGGCCTGCCTGCAGGTTAAGAGCATGGCTCCCTGGCCTGGCCTCAGTGGAGGCGGCAGGGAACAGATGGGCCCCATTCAAGGCATCGGGGTGTAGCAAGGCTGTGCTGGGCATGGGCTCGTCCCAGTTGTGGGCCTCCCTGAGGGCAAGGCAACGGGGTCTCCAGGGCGGGGGCAGGGGTTATTCTGTGGGGGGTGAGCCTCTGCTTTAGGGACCGCACTGGGAACCAGGCTGCTGCTGTTCAGGGGTGGGTGCATTGGGAGTTTGCTCAGGGACAGCCAGTATTTCTGCTTCCACTGTGATCCTCAGAGCTGGGCAGGCAGCCTGCAACAAGACTTCTGGGCAGTGGCAGTTTCCCAAGGGGGCTCCCGGCCAGCCTGGTCCCCACAGCCTCGGCTCCCAGCAACACCCCCACCCCCAGGGCGGCAGCAATGAACTTTATGTGTGCGTGGGGACAGGGCCAGCTCTCCACCCTTGCCCACTCTGAAAACAGAGAGGGTTGAAGGAGGAGCGGGGGACTTCCTCCTCCACCCACTCTGAACAAGGGTGCTCCCTGCAGAGTTCTGGGCCTGCCCTTACACCATGGTAGCTACACCCCTGTCGAGGAAGTGCAGGGTGAGGAGCAAGTGCGGAGGGTGCTTTGTGAACAAGGGTTAAGGATCCTGTGGCAACTTCCGACAGCACCCTGCCACAGACTCCCCCACGCAGTCGAGGGAGCAAGCAGGGACTCAGGCTGCCTTCGAGGTGAAAAATCCCCAGTGGCTGAGAGAGAGAAGAGATCTCGTGCTGCTGTGCATTGAGTCGCAGCAGGAGGGGGAAGAGAGAGGGGCTGTGGCTTGGTAGCGTGCCCTCCCCACTTACTAAGCTAATCCTGAAGGCTCCCCAGCCTCCAAGACAGCCACTTGAATTGTGCACTCCTCTTATCGCAGCCATTGCTTCCGAATTTTGCCTTTGACCAAATTATGGCAAAAATACCCCCTGGCAGCGGAGAGTTGGGGAACGTGAGCTAGCCGTGGCTGGAGTATATTCTGGGACCATGGGTCCTGTGCCTCAGCTGCTGCAGAGAAGCAGCCCTTGACCACTCAGGGGAGAGAAGAGACACTCTACACACACACACACCCCACACACCCCCGGCTTCTCTGTCTGAGTTTTGAAACACCTGAGATATTCAAAATTGATGCAGTGGCATGCTGGGAAATTGAGTTGCATTCAGGATTTGCATACTTTGTAGGATGTGCATAATTTACTTTGCTTGCAGAATCTGAATTAGTATTTTGTTGGGGAGGGCTGGAAGCCAGGACTCCTGGGTTCTCTGGGAGGGGAGTGGGGGCTAGTGGGTTAGAGCAGGGGGGGCTGGGAGCCAGGACTCCTGGGTTCTCTGGGAGGGGAGTGGGGGCTAGTGGGTGAGAGCAGGGGGGACTGGGAGCCAGAACTCCTGAGTTCTCTGGGACGGGAGTGAGGGCTAGTGAGTTGGAGTTGGGGTGTTGGAAAAATAGCAAAATATACTCCTTCCCTCTTTACAGTGAATGGCTCTGCTCCCCATAGCCCAAGCCGTAGTGTAATCCCCTTGCTTTCCTCTCCACAGGCCGCTTATTGCCAAAAAGAACCCCAAGATTCCCATGTCCAAGATGATGACCATCCTGGGGGCCAAGTGGCGGGAATTCAGTGCCAACAACCCCTTCAAGGGCTCAGCAGCTGCTGTGGCTGCTGCCGCCGCTGCTGCAGCTGCCGCTGTAGCCGAACAGGTTTCGGCAGCGGTGTCATCCGTCACAGCCGCGCCTGAGCCGCAGCCTGCTCCTATCCGCAAAGCCAAAACCAAAGAAGGCAAAGGTGAGTGAGGCACAAAGAGGGGTCCCTGTGTCCAGTGACATAGGGCAAGAGAGTTCCAGCAGGGGGACTGGGAGCCAGGACTCCTGGGCTCTCTGGGAGGGGAGTGGAGGCTAGTGGGTTAGAGCAGGGGGGCTGGGAGCCAGGACTCCTGGGTTCTCTGGGAGGGGAGTGGGGGCTAGTGGGTTAGAGCAGGGGGGCGGGGAGCCAGGAATCCTGGGTTCTCTGGGAGGGGAGCGGCTGCTAGTGGGTTAAAGCAGGGGGGCTGGGATCCAGGACTCCTCAGTTTCTCTACTCTGTTAAATGGGAATGAAGCCAACGCCCTCCCTGTGGGTTACAAATGCGA
The DNA here is from genome assembly GCA_003113815.1 of Sphenodon punctatus. Classification (NCBI taxonomy): domain Eukaryota; kingdom Metazoa; phylum Chordata; class Lepidosauria; order Sphenodontia; family Sphenodontidae; genus Sphenodon; species Sphenodon punctatus. Next base: position 56,467 of record QEPC01009531.1, read on the forward strand.
TTTCTCTCTTTTGTCGGCGCTAGGCCCAGGCCACAAGAGACGGAGTAAGAGTCCCCGCATCCCAGAGGTGAAGAGGAAGATGAAGGGGAAGAAGATGGCGCCCCTAAAGATCAAGCTGGGAATGATCGGGGGCAAACGCAAGAAGAGCAGCTCGGTAAGAGGCGCTCCTCCTCCTCCGTTACAGGATTTCTCAGTGCCCCCACCCAGACTAGGCCCTGTGCTAGGTGGGGCCCCACCACGGTCTCTGAGTGCACCAACCTGCAGTGGGCCCTGTGCTGAGAGGGGCCCCACCAGAGACTCTGAGAGCCCTCACCCACTATGGGCCCTGCGTTGGGAGAGGCCCCACCAGGGTCTGAGTGCCCTGTTTTCACACCTAGCTGAACTTGTCTGAATCTGTATGCATGAGAGGCATGCTGGCATAAAAGGAGCGAATCTGGATTCCTCTGCCCAGTGTAGACGTGGCCTTTGCTAGGAAAATATCCCAGCACAGATAGTGCCAACCGGGCTGTATTATCCAAAGGTTCGTGTCCCTCTCTGACTCCCCCTGACTCCCGTTGTGCCTCTGGGAGAGCCCCAGCTAACAGGGGCTGCTATGGTTATGTACAGCCTGTGTTGCAGAGTGACGAGGCGGGAGAGCCGGAGGAGGAGTCTGACGTAGACAACTCCAGCGTCCACAGCTCCTCCGTGCGCTCCGACAGCTCCGGCCGCGTCAAGAAAGTCAAGCGGGGCAGACCGGGTCGCAAGAAGAAAAAAGGTGAGAGCGGGGTTTGGGGGTGGTGGAGCGGGGTCTGTGGTACCAACGGCAGGAGGGGCTGTGCTGAGGGAGGGCTGGCATCACAAGGGCCATGTGGGCTTGTAGGGTGCCTGGAGCTCCCTGGTCTCCTCTGGATTTGGTGGGAAACTGGGCTATTTAGGCTGCTCCAGCAAGGCAGAGTTGGGCCCGTTGGTGTGATTTGGGGCTAGAAGGGGGGATACTGGACTAAATGGGCCTCTGGGTCTTATCTGAGTGGGAGGGGCCTCCTGCATCTGATACAGGGCCCCTGGGTCTAGGGTGGGGGGACGACAGGCTAGATGGGACTTGTGGGTCTGATCTCGGGTGGGGGGCGGGGAATACCAAGCTAGGCGGGACCCTGGTTCTGATCTCCGGTGGAAGGAAATCCTGGACTAGGTGGTCCCACTGGCTTCCCACTGAGCCAGGAGTGCCAAGGAGGTCAAATGCCAGAAGGGGGCGGAAGCAGATTTCCCCTTTTGGCTTTGGGGACTCCAGTGGATGATGGGGGAGGACAGCAGTGGTAGCTAGGCTGGGCCATGGGGAGTTTGCCTGGAGTTGCCCATTCAATAGCCTCTGCCCCCCAAAGCTTCCATTCTAATTGGACAAGAAGAGGAGGCTCTTGAGGGACTGAGCTGGGTCTTCTGGGTCTCAGCCGCTCTGAGTTGCCTGTGTGCAAGTGTAGCGGCATAAATAAATAAGCCCAGCTCTCTGGGTTTGAGGAGGCTCAGGTGGAGCCCGTGAGCTGGGCTGCACTTGCCTCCTGCAGCCCCCCTTTTGGAGTGGGTCTTGGCACTAACCTCCATTTGGAGTGTTGTGTGCAATCCTTACCCCTTCTTTTTCTTCGCAAGCATTTATATAGCGCCAGCAATGTACCTGGCGCTCTGCAAAATAATGGAATAGACATGGTCCCTGCCCTAGGGCTTACAATCTGAGAGATGGGGGGGAGACAAAGGAAGGGGAAGAGAAGGAGAGACAAGGGGTGTAACATTCATGAAGACGCGAGGCCTCAGGTGCACGTGCTTGGCTTGGTTTCATCGAGAATGATGGCTGGTTGGTCCATGTGGTGAGGATATGAGTACACAGACCTCAGGTAACAGATTTACTGGATGGTAGGTATCAGCAGGAGTTAGGTGAGGGGAGCGAGGAGTTGGGGAGGGCAGAGCGGAAGAGGTGGGTCTTGAGGAGAGATTTGAAGGTACGAAGGGAGAGGGCGAGGCAGATGTGGACAGGGAGGGAGTTCCAGGCGTGGGGGGCAGCAAGTGAGAAGGGATGAAGGCGGCTAGGGAAGCAGGGAAGGTGTGGGAGGGTGAGAGGGGACAGAGGAGGAGCGGAGTTCACGGACGGAGTATAGAGGGAAACTAGCGCAGAGAGGTAGGGGGGAGTAAGGTTGTGAAGAACTTTATAGGTGAAGACTAGGAGCTTGTGCAGGATTCATTCAGGAAGGGGGAGCCAGTGAAGCGAAGAGAGGAGAGGCTGCACGTGGTCGAAGCGACGGGCGAGGTGGATGACCCTGGCAGCAGAGTTTTGGATGGAGATAAGGGGAGAAAGGTGAGACCGGGGAAGGCCAGTGAGAAGGAGGTTACAGTAATCGAGGCGAGAGATGACCAGGGCGTGAACAAGGGTTTTGGCAGAGGAGACAAAGAGAAAAGGGCGAATCTTAGCAATGTTATGGAGGGAGAAGCGACAGGATTTGGCAACAGTCAATATAGGGTTTAAAAGAAAGGGGTGAGTCAAAGATGAAGCCTAAGCTACAGGCTTGGGGACGGGAAGGATGGTGACCCCGTTGATAAGGATCGACAGGGAGGAGGGAGAGGAAGGATGAGGGGGGAAGATAAGGAGTTCAGTTTTAGCCATGTTGAGTTTGAGTTGACGTTGAGACATCCAGGTAGAGATGTCAGAGAGAGCTGGTGAGGTGAGCTTGGACAGATGGAGAGAGAGAGGGAGTAGAGAGACAGAGTTGAGTGTCATCAGCATAGAGGTGGTATTGGAAGCCATGGGAGGCAATGAGTTTGTCTAGGGACAGGGTATAGATCGAGAAGAGGAGAGGGCCAAGGACAGAGCCTTGGGGAACCCCAACCAAGAAGGAGGAGGAGGTGGAGTTGTCAAGAGACACATTGAAGGAGCGGTCAGAGAGGTAGAAGGAGAACTAGTCGAGGACGGAGCCACGGAAGCCATGGGAGTGAAGTGAATCCAGCAAGAGTGAGTGGTTAACAGTATCAAAGGCAGCAGAGAGGTCAAGGAGGACAAGAATGGAATAGAAGTGATTAGATTTAGCCACCAGAAGATCGTTGGTGATCTTAGCCAGAGCGGTTTCAGTGGAGTGAAGGGGGTGGAAGCCAGATTGGAGGGGGTCGAGGGAGGAGTTGGAGGATAGGAAGTCGAGGCAGCGGGAGTAGACCACGTTCAAGAAGCTTGGAAGCAAAAGGAAGGAGTGAGACTGGATGGTAGCTAGAAGGGTCTGATGGGTTTTTATGCTCCTGGATCCCTTCTTCCCAAAGGTTTTGCTTGGAAGGGTCCAGCACTCTCATGTTGCAAGGGTTTTGTGTGAATGGATTAAGCTGAAGCATGTTTCAGTACATCATTTCCTATTTGTTGCGTCTCCTGCAAGCGACCATAGAGATGTGGCCAGTGAGTCCTCCTCCACTTCATTGCATGCAGGGCATTCCTCCAGCCTTTTGCATTGTGGGGAAAGCTGTGTGAATGCCTTGCTCCGGTGCAAGGAACAAGTGGTGGAGGGGTGTTGTGTGAACAGTGCCTTTTTTCCCCCTCTCCCCCCTCCTGCGGGCAGTGGTTGGCGAGGACGAGGTGGACGGCTACGAGACGGACCACCAGGACTACTGCGAGGTGTGTCAGCAGGGTGGGGAGATCATTCTCTGCGATACCTGCCCCCGGGCTTATCACCTGGTGTGCCTGGACCCCGAGCTAGACAAGGCTCCGGAAGGGAAATGGAGCTGCCCCCATTGCGTAAGCCGATGACCTTTCCTTCCTCCTACTCCGTGCCCGCCTGCAGTCCCCCTCCTTGCCACCAGGAGTGCTAGCCCACCTGGGCTTCCACTGCCTAGCTCTGGTCGCTGGGGAGGGGGTACCAGGCTTGATGGGCCCATGGGGCTGATCTGGGGGGGTGGGGGAGACATGGGGCCAGATGGGCCTGTGGGGCTGATCCCGGGTTGGAGGGAGGGGGGATATGGGGCTAGATGTGCCCTTGGGGCTGATCTGGGGCAGCAGGCAAGTGCGATACTGGGTTAGATGGGGCTGATCCAGGGCGGTAGGGAAGGGGGACATGGGGTTAGATGGGCCCGTGGTGCTGATTCGGGCTGGCAGGGAGGGGAGATATGGAGCTAGGTGGGCCTGTGGGGTTGATTCACGGTGGCAGGAAGGGGGAGATATGGGACTAGATGGGCCCGTGGGGCTGATCCGGGGTAGCGGGGAGGAGGGGACATGGAGCTAGGTGGGCCCATGGGGCTGATCCAGGGCAGCGGGGGCGGGGGGCGGGCGGGCCATGGGATTAGAAGGGAATGTTCTGCTGTTGGGTACCAAGCTGTGCCCTTGCTGCCATGGTCCCTCCGTCCCCACGCTCCGCCCCGCTCCGTCTGTCTGACTGACTGTGCGTGTCATGTTGGTGCAGGAGAAGGAGGGGGTGCAGTGGGAGGCTAAGGAAGAGGACGAGGAGTATGAGGAGGAGCTGGAAGAGGGTGAGAAGGAGGAGGAGGACGACCACATGGAGTACTGCCGGGTCTGCAAGGATGGGGGAGAGCTGCTCTGCTGTGACGCCTGCATCTCCTCCTACCACATCCACTGCCTCAATCCCCCGCTGCCTGAGATCCCCAACGGAGAGTGGCTCTGCCCCCGCTGCACGGTGAGCTGCTCGGGTGGGGAAGCGGGGGCTGTAGAGCACCCTCCTGGAGAATAGAGCCATGGAGCTGAAGGGGGGACATAGAGGGGCCCCTGCACCAGGAGCAGAGTTCACAGAAAACCTGTCCGACACGAAACAGAGCCAATAAAAAGATCTGCTGCAAGTAGGGACCGTGACTGACCGGACCTGAAATAGCGGGGGACAATTTTCTAAAAAGAAGAATCCTGGTGTCTCAAACAGACAATCCCCATGTGCACTACAGGGGACAGCAAAACCAAAACCCTCAAAGTCGACTGCCCGAACAGGGCGATCGGTTAGACCCTGAGCACACAGGCTGGCACCTGGCACCAGAATCTCCCACCAGCCCTGCCTCCCGTCGCGGATAACTTGGGCTGTTTTCCGACGGGACCCGACCACCCTGGTCCATCCATCTCCCACGGACCCTGGCATCCATCTGAAAGCGGTGTGGGTGGGGGTCTGCTCGCACGACCCACTGAGTGCCCACCTATGCCCTCGCACGGAGCAGCCTGGTTTTTCCCCTGTTGCTCTGTGCGGGGGCATGAAGGGGCGGTGGGTGAGTGCAGGCACACACTGATTGCACCCCCACCGTCTGAACACCCCCTCCCCCACTTGCCAGATGTGCACAGTGGCACACACAGACCTGCCCCCAGGCGCGTCCCTCTAAAAAACGGCTTTTGATTTTTAATTGGTAGGAGTTAAGGATCTGGGGGTGATTGTGGACAATACACTGAAATCCTCAGCCCAGTGTGCAACAGCAGTCAAAAAAGCAAAGAGAATGTTAGGAGTAATTTGCAAAGGGATAGAGAATAAAACGGAGGATGTCATAATGCCTCTATGCAAATCAATGGTGCGACTGCACTTTGAATATTGTGTGCAGTTTTGGTAGTCTCATCTCAAAAAAGATCTAACTGAACTAGAAACGGTGCAGAGAAGGGCAATGAGAATGATAAAGGGTATGGAACGGCTTCCGTACAAAGAGAAGGTTGACAAGCTGGGTTTCTTCAGCTTAGAGAAGAGAGGACGGAGAGGGGACATGACAGGTTTATAAAATCTTGAGTGGTGTGGAACGAGTAGATAGGGAGCAGTTATTTACCCTCTCAAATAGTACTAGAACTAGGGGACATGCCATGAAACAAGCTGCCGGCAGATTTAAAACAAATAAAAGGAAGAACTTTTTCACTCATCGCATAATTAACTTATGGGATTTGTTGCCAGAGGACGTTGTCAAGGCCAGTAGTGTAGATGGGTTTAAAAAGGCCGGGATAAGTTCTTGGGGAGTAGGTCCATTAATGGCTATTAACCAAGTAGCTCACGGGATGAACGTCTTCCTGTCGGGAGCTGGGAGTGAACAACAGGGAATGGATTTCCCATTGCGACTGTTGGTGCTTCTCCCATGTGATCAAGATTGGCCACTGTCGGAGACAGGATGCTGGGCTTGATGGACCATTGGTCTCACTCAGTATGGCATGACTTAAGTTCTTCTGATGCTTCAGGAAGAAAAGGAGAGCTGGAAACAAAACGTATTCTTGGGGGAAGAAAAATATTTTCTCCTGTAGCATCAACTAGAAAACTCCTCACAAGTCGTGTGCCATAAATGTATCCAACTCTTTTCAGGTTCTTTGCTTCCACAATGGCCCTTGGGATTTTATGTGAGGAGTTTACTGCTTTGATAGTTAAAAACCTTCTTTTGATTTCTAGCAGGCACCAGTGGGCAATCGATGGTAGTAAGGAGCTAGGAAAAGGCTGGTGGGATTCTAGCCAACTTCAGAATCCTGTCCCTGAGTCCCCTTTGTATTTTGGGGCTTCTCTGCTTGGCTCCGTGCCTCGATTTCACCAACAAAAGGCCCAGACACTTGCAGTTCACCTTCTTGGAGGGCTGGGTGGGGCTGGGGGTCTAAGCAGCAGTGAGGGGCTGATGAGAGGTCTCCTGACTGTCTGTCTGTCTCTCTCCTGTCGCAGTGTCCCATGTTAAAGGGTCGGGTGCAGAAAATCATGTACTGGCGCTGGGGCGAGCCTCCCACACCTGTTGCGGTGCCCCAGCTGCCCGAAGCCAACCCTGAGGATCCTCCGGCCAAGTCGCTGCAGGGACGCTCGGAACGCGAGTTTTTCGTCAAGTGGGTGGGGTTGTCCTACTGGCACTGCTCCTGGATAAAGGAGCTGCAGGTACATGAGGGCTGGGGTGCGTGGGGTGTGTGTGTGTGTGTGTGTAACACTACAGGGGTTTCCCCTCAGTGTGGCCTGGATCATTCCAATCCCTCTCTCTTGCCCAAGGCTCCAGGGAGCATGATGAATTTGTCATGTCCTTGCTTTGGGATACTTTCCCCTGCTTAATGGGTTAAATGGGCCATAGCTTCCTGTGACTATTTATATTGGAAGATCCTTGGGGCAGCAGGGGATGTCTTTGCTGCATGGGGCAGCATAATGGGGGCCTGATCTCAGTCAGGGGGGTCTGTGCAGCACCCGGCACAATGGGGGCCTGATCTCAGTCGGGGTCTGTGCAGCACCCGGCACAATGGGGGCCTGATCTCAGTCAGGGGGATCTGTGCAGCACCTGGCACAATGGGGGGGCCTGATCTCAGTCAGGGGGGTCTGTGCAGCACCCGGCACAATGGGGGCCTGATCTCAGTC
>QEPC01009531.1:82627-95866 GCA_003113815.1 Sphenodon punctatus
GTGTCCGTGGTTGTGTGCTGTGTGTGCCATTCCCGGGCAGGGTGTCCGTGGTTGTGTGCTGTGTGTGCCATTCCCGGGCAGGGTGTCCGTGGTTGTGTGCTGTGTGTGCCATTCCCGGGCAGTGTCCGTGGTTGTGTGCTGTGTGTGCCATTCCCGGGCAGGGTGTCCCTGGCTACGTGCGGGTTTGTGTCCAACCGTCCCTGCTGTGTCTGTTCAGATCGAGGAGATTGAGCGGGAGATCATCAAGCAGGAGGAGAACGTGGACCCGGATTACTGGGAGAAGCTGCTCCGGCATCACTATGAGCAGCAGCAGGAAGACTTGGCCCGTAACCTGGGCAAGGGCAAGCGCGTCCGCAAGCAGGTCAACTACAACGACGCAGCCCAGGAGGACCAAGGTCAGTCTCCTCGACCCCGCGGTGGGGGGTGCATTCGCTGCTGCCATGGGCCCCACAGTCTAGCACCCCCCACCCCCACAGAGAAGGGGGACATGGGTATTACCATTGCATTATGGGAGAAATCGTTAACCTGGAAGAATGGGGAGGTCAAAACTACCTCTCCCATCATGCACCAGTGCCTCCTAGCAGCTCGGTCCCAGGGGAGGATGACGGGAGATGTAGTTCTGGGCCCATTGCCCCCTATGGGCCTTAAAAACAAACAAACTTGCGTCCCCCATCATACACCAATTTCTCTTATGAGCTTGACCTAAGGGGAGCGTGGGTGTGAGACGTAGTTCGGGGCTTACTTCTCCCTACCCCAGTCAGCCTTGCTCCTCAAAGGACGACATCAGCCGTCATGCACCAGCGCCTCCTGGGAATTTGGCCACAGGTGGACATGATGATTTAATAACAATCTTTATTTGTATGCAGCCCCCCCTGCCATGGCACTCGGAGAGAGCGCTTTACATATAACACAACTTTCAATCCTCACAACAAGCCTGTGAGGTAGGTCAGGCTGAGAGAATATTGTAGCTGCTCCAAGGTCACCCAGGGAGTGCCTGGCTAAGGCGAGACTTGAACTGGGGTCCCCCCCCACCTCCCAGTTCATTGCTCCTTAGAAAATTACATCTGCCTTTGTGCCCCCCTGTGTCTGGGCTCTTAGGAGGCAGCAGCACATGATGGGAGATGTCATCTGCTAAGGAGAATGAGCCCAGAACATCTCCCATCGTGCACTGCTGCCTCCTAAGAGCCCTGTCAGAGATGGGTGATGGGAGATGTAGTCCTCTGAGGAGCAAGGCCCGTAGGGGGCAACATGGCTTGAGCCACATCTCTGATCACATCAGAAGAGCCTGACCATAGGGGTGCATGGTGGGAGATGTAGTTCTCTGGCAAAGCAAGGGACCTAAGAAGAGAGTGAGGCTGGATCTGCACTTCCCATCATGCACTGGTATCTGCCAGCCATTCCTGAGCTGCACTGGGTGTTTCCAATCCAGCCCCACGGCACCCAGTTCCGCCTGTGTGAGGGACCCAGCTGCCTGCAGGCCTGTCAGGTTTCCAATGGGAGAGTGTTTTCAGGAGGCTGAGGGGTCTGATGAGACACCGCCTCCCCCAAAGCAGGAACGGGGTGCTGAATTCGGAACCCAATTGCCTGTTCAGGATCCAGTTCCCACTGCAATCACTGAAAGACTGAGCCCAGGGGGAGGGAGCAGAGAGGAGGGCAGGCACACAAGGAGAGGACAGATCCATGATCTGAACCCTCCTCTTCCTGAGTGCCCCCCTTGAAAGCCCTCTCCCCCAACTTCTGTGCAGCCCTCGGAGCTTGGACTGATTTTCAAAGTGGCCCCGGGGAAGGAAAAGGTTCCCCGCTCCTGGTTTATGCTGTTTGTCTGAACACTACTGAAGTGGAGTAGTTACTTGGTTTATCTTTGTTTGTCTGAACATGGCCTAAGATGGCTCTGGAGTTGGGGAGGAATCCGTTTGGGGATTCCTCAGGCCTGCTGCTCCAGGGTGAGGGTGGGGTGGGTACCCTGCAGAGGAAGGTTTCAATGGCGACAGTCTCGTTCTGATTGCAGCCTGGCATGATCATGTTTCAGACAATCAGTCCGAGTACTCGGTGGGCTCCGAAGAGGAGGATGAAGATTTCGATGAGAGGCCAGAAGGTCAGCGCTCACATCTGCCTCCCCCAGCCTTCTAAGTGTGGCTGTCGGGTCCCTAGAATGTCTTCAGAGAGTCACTCTGGCTGGGCCGCACCTGGTAGGATTGGGGCCAGAGAACCTAGCCGGATGGAGGACCCACATAGCACCTTGCCGGATGTGGGGGGGAGGACAGGGCTCCCAATCGCAGCCGGGAACCCAGGACAGGGCTCACACCTGGCAGGACAGTGCCTAGGCATGGGGATGGCAGGGAGGCACAAGAGACCCTTCAGTCTCAGCATGCAGGTCTGAACAGCAGCTGCCCCAGCAGGGACAGCAGTCCTGGCTTGAGGGAAAGGGAGTCTCTGCAGGGTCCAGCGCAATAGAAGTCTCCTTGCCAGCTTCGGGTGGGGGTGGGGGTGGGGGGGTCTGTACAGTGCCCAGCAGAAAGGAGACCCCCACCTCAGCCTGAGTTTCCTAGACCAGAGCAGGGAAGCCTCACCCTTCACACACACACCACCTCCCGACACACTCAGGGCTGCACTCTCCACATGTGCTCCCCCCCCCTGATGCACTTGCAACACAGGGCTGCACTCCCCACACATGTTCCCCCCACACGTGGGGATGCTCTCTCTGCATACACTCCCCCCCCCGATGCATTTGCACACTCAGAGCTGCACTCCCCACACATGTTCCCCCCACACGTGGGGATGCTCTCTCTGCATACACTCCCCCCCCCGATGCATTTGCACACTCAGAGCTGCACTCCCCACACATGTTCCCCCCACACGTGGGGATGCTCTCTCTGCATACACTCCCCCCCCCGATGCATTTGCACACTCAGAGCTGCACTCCCCACACATGTTCCCCCCACACGTGGGGATGCTCTCTCTGCATACACTCCCCCCCCCGATGCATTTGCACACTCAGAGCTGCACTCTCCACACATGTTCCCCCCACACGTGGGGATGCTCTCTCTGCATACACTCCCCCCCCCGATGCATTTGCACACTCAGAGCTGCACTCTCCACACATGTTCCCCCCACACGTGGGGATGCTCTCTCTGCATACACTCCCCCCCCCGATGCATTTGCACACTCAGAGCTGCACTCTCCACACATGTTCCCCCCACACGTGGGGATGCTCTCTCTGCATACACTCCCCCCCCCGATGCATTTGCACACTCAGAGCTGCACTCACCACACATGTTCCCCCCACACGTGGGGATGCTCTCTCTGCATACACTCCCCCCCCCCCGATGCATTTGCACACTCAGAGCTGCACTCTCCACACATGTTCCCCCCACACGTGGGGATGCTCTCTCTGCAGACACTCCCCTCCCCGATGCATTTGCACACTCAGAGCTGCACTCAGGGCCGCACTCTCCACACACATGTTCTCCTGCTCGACACTCTCCAACAAGCTGGGACACTCTTCTTCACACGCTTTCCTTCCAACATGCTTACATACATGGGGTTACGGTCTCCATTCACACTTCCCATCTCAAACTCATTCAGCCCCATCAAGGCTGGCCCCCCCTCATCCTCCACCTCTTCCCTCGCTCCCACCACCAGAAATCAGCCCTCTGCTGCCTTCATTGCCAGCGGGACCTCGGCCTCCCAAGCCATGTGCGGAGAGCGGAGCTGCCCCCAATCTCCCTGTCTGGGAGGAGAACCAAATGCCAGAAGGGGGATGCTTTAGGCCCAAGTAGCCCCCTGGTGGGGTTGGCTTGAGGGAGCAAGAGGCTCCCTGCCCTGGCCATAGGCCTCATCATAAGCCTGAGGCAGCCGTTTTTTGGCAGGAGGCTGTTCCCCGTGGGCTCGGGGCCAGGTTGTCCCTCCCAGGAAGCTGGGCTCCGTTCCTAGCTGTCCGGGCTGCGTCTGCAAGCGCTGGGGGTAGGCAACAATGGGGGAGCCTGCTGGGCTGCCGGCAGGGAGGGGCTGATCGCGGCTCTGTCTCTCTGCCAAGGTCGCCGCCAGTCCAAGCGTCAGCTCCGGAACGAGAAGGACAAGCCCCTGCCCCCATTGCTGGCGCGCGTTGGTGGGAACATCGAGGTGAGTGCCAGGCCAGGGCGGCGGGGGCAGCGGCAGCACATGGGATGATGCTCTCGAGTTGGCAGCTCCTGCCCGGCTTCTAGGGGAAAGCTCTTTGCTAGCCTGTGAGCCGGGGGGGGGGGCTAGTGGGTTAGAGCAGGGGGGCTGGGATTCAGGACTCGTGTTCTCTGAGGGGGAAGGGGGGGCTAGTGGGTTAGAGCAGGGGAGGGGGCTGGGAGACAGGATTCCTGGGTCCTGCCCTCAATTCTGCTTTTTGCTTCCTATGTCCCCTTGGGCCAGTCGCTGCCTCTCCGCACCACAACCGTGACCCTTTTCAATCTGGGTTCCGCCCCGGCTATGGTACTGAGACGGTGTTGGTGGCTTTGGCCGACGATCTCCGCCGGGAGATGGACGCAGGACGGTCGACATTTCTGGTCCTGCTAGATCTCTCGGCCGCTTTTGATACCTGGACCACGGGCTGCTGTTGAGACGGCTGCGTGACCTGGGGGGCCTGGACGGGATTGTTCTTGGATGGTTCCGCTCATTCCTCTCAGATAGAAGCCAGCGGGTGGTGCTGGGGGCTGAAACATTGAGCCCCCGGGCCTTGACCTGTGGCGTTCCGCAGGGTTCCGTTCTGTCTCCACTGTTATTTAATGTGTATGTGCAGCCCCTGGGGGAGATCGTGAGACGGTTCGGGGTGTGTTGTCACCAGTATGCTGACGACACGCAGCTGTACCTCTCCTTTTCAACGGACCCAGGTCCTGCCATCTTGGTACTTTCCCAGTGTCTGGAGGCCGTGGCGGATTGGATGAGGCAAAGCAGACTGAAGCTCAACCCAGATAAGAGGGAGGTGATGGTAGTGGGGAGGGCGAAGGAGGTGTCGGCTCCTCCTATGGGGGGTGGGGTCTGCCCTCCGGTTGCCCAGCAGGTTCGGAGTCTGGGGGTGATTCTGGATGCGGACCTCTGCCTGGATCGGCAGGTGGAGACGGTGGCTAAAGCCGCCTTCCGCCAGCAGCTGTATCTGGTGCGGAGGCTGCGCCCGTACATCTCCAGACCCGACCTGGCCACTCTCATCCAGGCCTTCGTTACCTCGAGGCTCGACTGCTGCAACCTGCTCTACGTGGGGCTTCCCTTGATATTGGTTCGGAGGCTGCGCTGGTGCAGAATGCGGCGGCCCGTCTCCTTACGGGGATGGGTAGCCGTGAGCACATTACACCTGTGCTCCGTTCTCTGCTCTGGCTGCCTATAGCGTACTGAGCCAAGTTCAGGGTGTTAGTATTGGTATACAAAGCCCTATATGGTCTTGGCCCCTGTTATCTCGGGGACCGCCTCGCTTTCCGTGACTCAGGATGAACCCTCCGATCCACCCGGGCGCCTATCGGGGTCCCCCGTGTAAGGCGGGGGGCCACCATGGAGAGGGCGTTCTCGGTGGTCGGGTCACAATTGTGGAACTCCTTACCGAAAGAAGCCCGCCTGGCCCCGGGTCTGCTCGCCTTCAGCGGGCATGCAAGACTTGGCTGTTCGCCCAGGCCTTTGGGGGGGGAGGGAGGGGTAAATGGGGGAGATTGGTGGGGGGGGAATTGGAGGGGAGGGTTAGGGTTGGGGGTTTTAAAATTATTTTAAAACTGATGTCGGTTTTAATGTATTTTATTGCTTTACTGTATTAGCCGCCCCGAGATGCTGTGGGCATGAGGGGGTGGCATAGAAATGCCAAGAAATAAATAAAAAAATAAAATAAATAAACTTTCCTCCCTGTCAAACAGGGACGATACTATATCCCAGTCAGGATGGTGGGCGACTTGCTGGCTCCTTTGACACATGACATGTTACAGGGAGCTAAGTATCAGTAGCCTTTGAGCCTCCTTAGGGCTTTTATGGGAAGGGCCCGGACTCTGCTGCCATGCCCCCTGGCCATATCCCTTGGGAACGCGGCGGCTGCCAGGGCAAGTGCTTGTCATGCAGTTGTGCCCATGACTTCGTGCCTATGGCTGCCACTCCAGGCGGTGCTGGCTGCGAACACTCAGCTGGGCAAGACGCTAACCGCTGCAGGTAGGGTAGGCGCTCGGATGACGCCAAGCGGGTCTGATCCCCTCACCTTCTCTGTGCCAGGTGCTGGGCTTCAACACACGCCAGCGTAAGGCCTTCCTGAATGCCGTCATGCGCTGGGGAATGCCCCCCCAGGACGCTTTCACCTCCCAGTGGCTGGTCCGGGACCTGCGGGGCAAGACGGAGAAGGAATTCAAGTGAGTCAGCAGTGCCAAGAATTCCCCTCGATTCGGCACCGGTCAGACCTCACCTGGAAGATTGGGTCCAGTTTGGGGCGGCGGATTTTACAAAGGACATTGGCAGATTGGAGCGAGTTCAGAGGAGGGCGACAGAGATGAGAAAGGGTTTGGAAAGCAAGTCTGATGAGGAAAGGTTGAGGGCACTGGGTATGTTTAGCCCAGCGAAGAGCAGATTAAGGGGAGGCTTGAGAGCACTCTTCGGATATAAAGAACTGCCCCCAAGAAGCTGGCAAGGAACTGTCCTGCACGGCTACCGAGGGCAGGACTAGGAATAAGAAACTCCAATTACAAAAAGGGTAGATTTTAGTTTAATACCAGGAAAAGCTTCCTACCAGTCAGAGCTGTTTGCCAACGGAACAAGCTGCCTAGGGAGGTCGTAGGGTCTCTGTCCCTGAAGGTTTTCATAGAGAGGCGGGGCAGCCAGCTGTCGGGGATTTCATAGCTGTAGTCTTCCTGTATCCAAGCACGGGCTTGGACTAGCTAACCCTCGAAGCCCCTTCCAATCCTACGAGGGCCGCGGGCCTGTCACCGCCGGGTTGCTGCAGGCAGGAGTGGAGACTCAGTGCAGCACGGCCAGTACAGCTCCTGTAGGAGCAAAGTCAAACCGACTGATGTGACTCAGAACCGGAGAGGTGGAAGGAGCGAGCTCGAAGGATTCCTGGATCTGCCCTGGGGATCTGGTCTCCACCCTCAAGCGCTGAAAGACTGAGCCGTGGGGGAAAGAAGCGGAGAGGAGGGGGCAGGCACACAAGGATGGGGGATGGATCCACGGCCTCCCCTCTTCCTTCCCCCATCTCCATCCTGAGCACCCCTGCCCCAATTCCCTTTCAGCCTGTGAAGCTTGTACTCCTTTTCAGAGTGGTCCAGGGGGTGTCCATGTTTTATTGGCGAATTTGAAATTGCGCCATAGTTTTACTTTTAGTTTGGATTAGTATCCTAGTGGCGGCTGATCAGCAAAGTCAGCCCCTGCCTGCCCTTCCCCTGCCAGAGCCTCTTGCCAAGTGATGACCGTTCTTACTCATCTGAGCCCGCTGCTTTACACGTTGTCTGCTTTTCCTGGGGGGCGAGATAGAAGGACGGCTGCCCTCCCTCGCTCAGACAGACAGCAGCCCCTCGGAGAGGGGGGCTGCGGCCAGACGTATCGGGTGGAGCCCTAGGCACGGCTCCTGCCCAGCTGGTGCGCAGCCACAGAGCCGTGTGCTCACAGGGAGAGGATGAGGCAACAGATCTGATGGCAGCTGGCTGGGGAGTCAGGGATGTAGGAACAGACACTTCTGGCCTGCTAGTCGGAGTCCGCCAGGGCCCTGCAAACTCAGCAGTTCCACGCTGCCCTGAGAACGGAGATGGGATCTGACCCATGAACAGAGAGGGGCCAGAACTCCTGGGTTCTCTATTGGGGGGGGGGGGTAGTGAGGTAGAGCAGGGGGGCTGGGAGCCAGGACTCCTGGGTTCTCTGGGAGGGGAGTGGAGGCTAGTGGGTTAGAGCAGGGGGGCTGGGAGCCAGGACTCCTGGGTTCTCTGGGAGGGGAGCGGGGGCTAGTGGATTAGAGCAGGGGGGGTTGGGAGCCAGGACTCTGGGGTTCTCTGCAATCTTCAAACCAATTACTTGAGAGTAGGCCAATTAGGGTTAGTGGAGTCATGACCTTCGACCCTATAGTCAGCTTCTGGTCCTGTCAGTGTTCCTAGACCCCTCCCCCCGAGACTGCATTGCCCAGCCGTAGGTCCCACATACTGTAAGGTCAGTGGCTTTTATTGGAACCGCTCTGGAGTATTTTATGTATTTATTTAAATGTCTATCCCACCCTTCCCTAAGAAAAAGCTCAGAGTGGCTGAGTAAGTGGTTTGAGGATTGAAGCCTGTGAACAGTTCAGTGTTAAGTCCCGTTATCAGCCATAACTAGCACACTTTCCTAGTTCACACAATCGCTTACCCAGGTGGGTGTGGTGGGGGGATACTTCTGTTCAGATGATCTTATACCCCCAGGAGACATTCCTCTAATTAGGAGCACATGTCCCTGATTACTCCCTACTTTGCTTTAAAAACTAAGTGTGTGTGAAGCAAAGTGAGTAAAGGGTTTATTG
Source organism: Sphenodon punctatus (assembly GCA_003113815.1). Lineage (NCBI taxonomy): Eukaryota > Metazoa > Chordata > Lepidosauria > Sphenodontia > Sphenodontidae > Sphenodon > Sphenodon punctatus. The sequence goes on from QEPC01009531.1 coordinate 91,095, forward strand.
TTCCAGAATAGGCATTTGTGGAACTAGCTCCAATGGCTTAGTGGTTACAATGCTGGGCTAGAGTTCCGGCAGCTGGGGCAGGGGGACAGTGGGGACGATCTGCTCTCTCGGGTTTGCGGCAAGGGAGCCACCTTAGTCTTTCTCTTTCCCTTGTAGGGCCTACGTGTCTCTGTTTATGAGGCATCTGTGCGAGCCGGGGGCAGATGGATCAGAAACGTTTGCCGACGGCGTTCCCAGGGAAGGGTTGTCGCGGCAGCAGGTCCTCACTCGCATTGGTGTCATGTCTCTGGTGAAGAAAAAGGTAGGGAACCCAGGAGCTTCGTGTGTGCACTTAGCAACAGTCTGAATGGTGTGCTCTGCCCCCTCATGTTACAAAGCCCCACCCCTCATTTTTAAAAACAAAGAGCTTTGCATAGTGTCCAGAAGTTAAATAGCTGATGCTGTAGCAGCATTAGCAGTGTACCTGGGTAACTAGGATGCTGTAGCAGTGTTTAGTCGTCTGGCTGGGGAACTAACATCTGCAGCAGCGTTAGTAGTGAGGCTTGCGAGCTAGGATGCCCCAACAGCATTTGCCATGTGGCTAGGGAGCTAAGATGCTGCAGCTCATTAGCAGTAGGACTGGGTAGTTAAGCTTTGGGCAACTTATGATTCTCTCCCTCACTCTGATCCCTGTGTCCCCTCTCTGTTAGTGTTTTTAGAATGTGAAGGAGCAGCTCAGGGGGCTGCTTGGAAGGGGGAGGCTTTGCAAGTGCGGTCAGAAGATGTGAGATTTGAACCCCCATCCACCTGTGCTATAGTTTGAAGACTGTTCCTCAGGGCCACAGGAAATCTGTGTCTGCCACCTGTCTGTTTTTCTCTCTTTGAGTTAGTGCTCTGTAGTGGGAACAATGCCAAACTTCCCCCCAACCCCTGTCCCAAACCCAGCAGGTTGCTTTCCCCCTATCTCCTCCTGCACCCCTGACCAGAGCATCCCAGTTCCTGGGACTGCAGAATCCAGTGCTCTGGGGGAGCTCCTGACTGCCTTACAGTCCCAGTTGTTTTTGCTCGTCTCCAGTGGGAATAAACTTCCCTGAAGTAGTTTGCACCTGAGCTAACCCAGGCTTTCCCATGTAGGTGCAAGAATTTGAACATATCAACGGGCGCTGGAGCATGCCAGAGATGATGCCAGATTCCAGCGCTGACTCAAAAAAATCATCCCGTGCCTCATCGCCGACTATCAAAACCTCCACGACCACCCCGGATCCCAGCTGCACCAATACCCCCTGCACCTCCAAACCAGGTATGCCCCCAGGGGAGTCCCTGGGGATTAAAAGCACCAGACTCTCGTTGGCTTTTACACCAGCTTAATTCTGGAGTGATTTACCTGATTGCAAGCAGAGAATTAGGCCAAGGGTAGGGTGACCAGATACGTATCCTCTAAAATTTACCTATGAGAAATACAGGTTGCAGGGCTGCATAAGTATCCTCTAAAATCTGCCTATCTGATTGGCACTAGTGTAAATGAGATTGGAATTGGCTTGTTAACTAGGATGGAATCACTCTGGATTAGTGCAGAGATCAGAACTTGGACTGTTGATTAAAGTGGAGTCAATCAAGATTAGCACTAGTGTAAATGGAATTGGATTTGGCCTGTTAACTAGGATGGAATCACATTGGATTAGTGCAGAGATCAGAACTGGGGCTGTTGATTAAAATGGAGTCACTCCGGATTAGCACCACTGTAAATGGGGTTGGAATCGACTTGTTAACTAGGATGGAATTGCTCAGGATTAGCATGGGGATCAGAACTGAGGTTGTTGATTAAAATGGAATCACTCTGAATTAGCACTGGTGTAAATGGGACTGGAATCACGTTGGCTAGGATGGAATCACGCTGGATTAGTGCAGAGATCAGAACTGGGGATGTTGATTTAAAGTGGAGTCACTCTCGATTAGCACTAGTGTAAATGGAATTGGATTTAGCCTGTTAACTAGAATGGAATCACTCTGGATTATTGCGGAGATCAGAACTGGGCCATTGATATAAAGTGGAGTTACTCTGGATTAGTACTGGTGTAAATAAGATCACAATCAGGCCCATTGACTAGGGTGAATCACTCTGAATTAGCCCCAGTGTAAATGAGCTAGGATTCCAACCCCCAGGGTGTGGGGGGCTACAGGGGAGCATCCATCTGGTGCAACTCTCACAGTATCCCACTTGTGAGGCATAAACAAGCATGTGTAAGGAGTTTGAGGTGAGAGGACAGAGATGTCGCAAGGAGTGAGTGTCTTTGCTCAGAAACCAAAAGCCTCCTTTTACTTCCTGGCTTTTACTTCCTGGCTTGAAAAATGTGAAGATTTTTTATTTATTTTTTTAAAATACAAACCAACAACAACATTCATCATTCTCAGACCGCGACTCATGATTTTTAAAGAGTTTGGAGTTTGCTACAGCTTTTGCAGGACTTGGATTGGTCTGTACTTCTGTCCCAGAGCTGATGTCTCCCTTGGGTGAGGGAAGGGAGAGCCTTGTGGGGGGCGTGGGTGGGATATGGGGATGAGGGTCCCCCCCCTGCAGGTGTGGAGCACCCTGTCACAGCCGCACACACCCCCCACCCACTTCTTACTTCCTACCTCAATCCTCCCCCATTTTCCTGCCACCCGGGAGCGGATCCTCCTCTTCCTGCTGCTGACGCCAACTCATCTGTTGGAATTCTTTGAAGATGTAAATAAGCACGTGGACAAGGGAGACCGGGTAGATATAGTGAACCTGGATTTCCAGAAAGCATTTGATTAGGTCCCACATAAAAGACTCTTGAGAAAATTTAAAAGTCATGAGATAGGACATAGTGCCTTACTACGGATCGGTAACTGGTTAAAGGACAGGTAGCAAAGTGTTGGACTAAATGGTCAGTTTTCACAGTGGAGAGATGCAAAAAGTGACGTGCCCCAGGGATCTGTATTGGGACCGGTGCTGTTTAATGTATTCATTAATGATCTGGAAAAAGGCGTTAAGAGTGAGGTGATCAAATTTGCAGACGACACCAAGTTATTCAAGGTAGTTAAAACACAGGCAGACTCTGAGGAACTGCAACAGGATCTTACGAGACTGGGTGCCTGGGCATCTAAATGGCAGATGAGATTTAATGTTGACAAGTGCAAAGTGATGGACGTAGGGAAAAATAACCCAAACTATGGTTACACAATGCTGGGTACTAAGCTAGGAGTTACCACTCAGGAAAAGGATATGCGGGTGATTGTAGACAATACACTGAAATCCTCAGCCCAGTGCGCAGCAGGAGTCAAAAAAGCAAACCGAACGTTAGGAATTATTCGCAAAGGGATAGAGAATAAAACTGAGGATGTCATAATGCCTCTATACAAATCAATGGTGCAACCGCACCTCGTATATTGTGTGCAGTTCTGGTCGCCTCATCTCAAAAAAAGACCTAACTGAACTACAAACGGTGCAGAGAAGGGCAATGAGAATGATAAAGGGTATGGAACGGCTTCCGTACAAAGAGAGACTTGACAAGCTGGGTCTCTTCAGCTTAGAGAAGAGAAGACTGAGAGGGGACGTGATAGAGGTTTATAAAATCTTGTGTGGTGTGGAACGAGTAGATAGGGAACGGTTACTGACCCTCTCAAATAGTACGAGAACTAGGGGACACTCCATGAAACTAGCTGCCGGCAGATTTAAAACAAATCAAAGGAAGTACTTTTTCACTCAACACATAATTAACTTATGGGATTTGTTACCAGAGGACGTTGTCAAGGCTGGTAGTATAGATGGGTTTTTAAAAGGCCGGGATAAGTTCTTGGAGAGTAGGTCTGTTAATGGCTATTAACCAAGTACTTTATGGGATGAACTTCTTACTGTCGGGAGCTGGGAGTGAACAACGGGGAATGGGTTTCCCATTGCGACTGTTGGTTCTTCTCCCATGCGATTGAGATTGGCCACTGTCAGAAACAGGATACTGGGCTTGATGGACCATTGGTCTGACTCAGTATGGCACTTCTTATGTTCTTATGACTGAGCAGGCACTTGGGGGAGAAAGTGCCCCCCCCCCCCGCAGGCTGATGACTGTGTGTGCGAGACACACCTGCTCTGTCGCCGCTCCTTGCTGGACTGGACCCAGTCTCTCATCTACCACCCCATGTTCATTCCCAACAGCCACGCCGGCCCCCAGTGACAAAGGGGACGGGGCAGGGACCCTGCCAGAGAAGGAGGACGTGGAGGGCAAAGAGGAAAAGCCGCCTGAGAAGGAGAGCAAGGGCAGTGAGAAGATGGAGACGGAGGTGGGTGCTCAGAAACGTGTGTGTTTGGGGTGCTTACAGGCACGGTGTCCAGAGCGGAGTGCTCGATGGGCTTCTGGGGGGTGTAGGAAGCAACCAGGGAGCTGGAGGGTTCAGGTGGGGCCCACAGCAAAGAGGTCTCTCTGGGGAGCAGTGGTCACCGCTGGGATAATAGTCTTGCTGGGAGCCCGCAGGGTGATGGAGGGACTGGGGAATCCCCGTTGCAAGGAGGGAGGCAGCTTCTCCCTCTCTGGGAAAATCTTGCTCTGAATTCGTATCAAGGATGCAACCCCTGCCTGACCCAGACTCGCACACAGCATCCCCCAAAATGGGGATCCTTGGCCTCAGCTGGAGTCAGTTTGTCCAGTGCCTGGTATAGTGGAGGCTCTGATCACAGACAGTGGGTCTCTGCACCACCCAGCACAGTGGGGCCCTGATCTCAGTCAGGGAGGGTCTCTGCACCACCCAGCACAGTGGGGCCCTGATCTCAGTCAGGG
>QEPC01009531.1:145986-157295 GCA_003113815.1 Sphenodon punctatus
AGCAGGGGGGCGGGAGCCAGGACTCCTGGGTTCTCTGGAAGGGGGGTGGGGGCTAGTGGGCCAGAGCAGGGGGGCTGGGGGCCAGGACTTCTGGGTTCTCTGGGAGGGAAGACAGTTCAGTGGATCTGGGAACTAGGACTCCGAAGTTTTCTCCCCAGAAGGGGAGTGGGGTCTATTAGGTTATTACAGGGGGATTGGGAGCCAGCACTTCATGGAGGGCAATGTTTAAAATCGTTGCAATTATCCTGTTGAGAGCTGGTGGCAGGGGATGATCAAGGGGTTGGCACTTGGCAAGACATCATTGTTGGAAAAATAGCAGAAAGAAAAGTTTGAGGCAGAAAGTAAGTTTTGCCAGCAGGGGGCAGTAGCTGCCCGTGGAAACCGCTGCTCTCCCCTGAACGGGAGTTGATGGGGTTGACTCTCCCTGCTTAGAACCGTAGAATTTGAAGGGATCTCCAGGGTCCTGTAGTGCAACCCGACTTGTACGCAGGATGAGGAGAGCTAAAGCAACAGAGAGCCTAGGTGCCCTGTCCCACTGCCCCACTGCTGCCCCAAAGCTTATATTGGGGTGTGGCGCTCAGGGGCGGCTCGAGGAGGTACCAAGCAGCCACCCACACAGCCATCCCAGCGGGTTTTAAACAAAAGCACCTTTATTCATAAAGAATGATCCAGAATAGTTTCTAACCGAGATTTCTCACCCATCTGCGAGGCAGCGAAGTGAGCGTGGCAGGCGCCCAGTCCTAGGGTGGTTCGTCCGACAGGCGGTGCTTCTGGGGAGCGGGCATTTCCAAACGGTGCTCTCCTTCCCTTCCTAATATTCAGCTGCATCATTGCTTCTTTTATAACTTCCGGCTCCTCTGTCTCCCTGGGTTGCCCAGCTCATCTCTTCGGCTTTCTTCCCAAGATGACCAGCCAACCTAGACTTCTGCCCCATAAACTCGTTCTCCGGTATCTGGGATAGATGACACATCTTTGTTGGAACAGCCTGGCTCCTGCCTAGTTTCCTACTTGTTAAAGCGGTTTTCACTCTCTGTTCCCATGATATTTTATAATGACGTATTTTGATCGCTTACCTCTAATGGTGGACTCTCCGTGTTCATGTTCAAAGCTCAGACTCAGAGGCGTCATCGTGCCACGCTTTGAGCCCATCATCGAGCTTCAGGCCCATCGGCGCAGCTCGTACTGTTAGGACGTTTTCCCTGGGATGTCGTCCCTTTGTCCCCAATCCTTGTCTTTTTAGATTGTACGCCGTAGGCAGGGACCACGTCTTTATCTTTGCTCTGTAAAGCACCAGGTACACAGCTGGTGCCATACAAATGTTTATAATAAAATAATAATAATTAATAATTCAGCCGAAATCTACCTTCCTAGATGGCCGTCAAACAGGCCATTCAACAGCCCAGATTTTCCAGCTTCTGAGAGTCTCCTCCAGTTTCTGATTGCCTGGGAGTCTTTCATCATAGCCAAGTTGGCTGTTTTCAGACAAGCACCTCCCCACCCATTACCCACTGGTTACCCATGGCAACCAGTGGGTGAGTAATTTGCTTGTCTGAAAACACTCATAGTCCCAATCACCAGAACAAAGCGTTGGTCCCTCCCTCGAGGAATCTTCTACGGGTCAAAAGTGACAGGTGAACACAAAGCGACAAAATAAGAAAACACCGATCTGGTGGATAGGTCAAAATCACAGTACGCCCGGTGCCTGACCTGTATCGAATGCACTTTTCAGCCTCATGCAAGAGGAGGGTTTGGGGTGTTTATATGGAGTTTTTGCCATGTGTCAAGGGTGTTAGGGGAGAAAGCAGAGAGGGGTTAGACTGCAATTTTAATAACTGAGGAACCAAGTTTGGCAGCTGACATCACAGCAGCGTACGAGAGCGTGAAAATCAGGCCCAATAGTTAGGGGGGTTTGTGCAGCACCCGGAACAATGGGGGGCCTGATCTCAGTCAGGGGGGGACTGTGCAGCACCTGGCACAATGGGGGACTGATCTCAGTCGGGGGGGGGGGGTTGTGAAGCACCCGGCACAACGGGGGCCTGATCTCAGCTGGAGTCTACGGTTGCTACTATCACTGAAATAGCTGAATAAGTGGGAATGCAATGAGTCTCCTTCAGAGCCAGATCCTGCAGCTCATCGCCGTGTTAGAAGCCGGTTATGATGACGCGGGAAACTGTAAATGTCCTATCTTCCCCATTTAGCATCCTCTTCATGCTGGCAGGCAGTTCTACCTGACCCAGTTACATTCCCTCTTTGAAGTGTCTACCCAGCTGCCACACAGAGTTGCATCGGTGGATTTTAATAGCATTGTGGTGAAGGGCCGCTGGACTTCCCTTCCCATTCTGTACAGCGCTTATCTTTTCTGGCATCTCTCACTCAAAAAACAGGGGGGAAAGGAAAAGAAAGTGCATCTTATCGGCATTGTTAATGGAAATTGGAGCTGCGGCGCACTGCTCAAGATTCATAGACTCCATGCAGCCTAGAAACCCTCTGCATGAAGCTAAGCAGGTCCAGGGTTGGCCGACATCTAGATGTGCAACCAGCGGCCCAAGATGGTCGTATACGGGATTGCCCCTGCGTTCGTTCATTAGAGGAGCTGAATGAGACTTGTTTGGTTGGAACGAAAAGTTTGCAGGAATCATGTCAGTACGACGAGATGATGCCTACCGAAATAAGACAGTTGGATTAGGAACCCAGAGAGCCTGGTTGCGTGAGAGAGGTGGAGACAAAGTAGTTTGAATGACATCTTTTATGGGACCAGCTCTTGTTGGCGGAAACGTGCAAGCTTTCGGACCTCACCAGGTCTTTCCTCAGGCAAGGAGGAGTCAGACCGGGAAGATTTGAGCTGTACATCATGTAACAGAGGAGGTGGGCGGGGAGGGGAAGGTGACAGGTGAAGCACAGTAACAGAAGGTGAGAACAGGGGGAGATAAGTTATATAATTAGGAACATAAGAAGCCCCTTATTGGGCCAGAGGCTGCCAGACCAATGGTCCATCTAGGTCCCGAGGCGACCAAGAGGTAGATCGTGACCTAGTGGTAGATCACAAGCTCGTCTCCGGTAGATCATGGGGTGGAGACCAGACCCAGTCTCTGAACTGAATTGTAAGAATCTATTGAACTAACCATGAGGCTGTGTCAAATAGGACAAAAGCAATAATATAAACAACAAATCACAACAGCATACAAAGCCGTACATAAAACCAGCTCAAACAAACAGAACTATGGAACAACATTGGCAGCAACATTTCCCATGGGCTAAGCACTGACCTAGAGGGCCCTACGTATCCATCCCCAAATTTTGGCTGCTGAAACCACAAAGGCGGCGACCGCCTTTGTAATATCTTCTCTTGCGTCATTCAGCAAATAGGATAACCGTGGTTCAATAGGCCTAGAAGCATCCACATTCAGTGTGATAAATAATCTCCTGCGAGGTTGATCATAAAGGGGGCAAAACAGAAGGCAGTGGGTCAGATCCTTCACTGAACCCTCTCTGCGTACACACAACCTCAGTGAACAATCCTGCCCGGAACACGGACCCTGTGTCACTGCCGTCTGCATGGACTGCAGCCTCAGGTCTGCTAGGCTTTCCGCAAAGCCACTGAGGTTAAGGTCGTCAGATAATGCCCCCCCCCCCCTCCCCAAGCACCCCCGGGATCCAGTACCTAAACCACAAGGCTATTTTGGAGACCTGGGTGCTGCCCATAGCCATTTGAAGAGCTTGGTCAGATATAGGTTTCCTTAGCAGCTGCTTGGCTGCCTCGATTGGCCAGATAATCCACGGAGAAGCCCAGAGACCTTATACTTGCTGTTACCTGCGCTGCCCACGAACCATAGGGAGTATGAGGATCCGCCAATTCCTCCTGCAGGCATTGTTTAGCAAGAGCGGAGTCAAGTAACAGGGATATTGTTTTCCAATAACAAGGCAATGACAGATTTATTCTTAACCCAATCGGGCTGCTCCCTGTCTCTAAGTAAAGTAGAACAGCTGGAAATGAGGGTGGAGCCCCCACCAGAGCCTGAAGAAACTTATTTTGGGTAACTTGCAGGGTTCTGTGGTCTCCCCCTCCCCACACCTGCACCCCATAGCAGAGTTGGGACACCACCTTGAGCTCAAACAGTCAACGCTGCTTTAATGGATCCCCCTCCATGGATATAGGCATATTTAAGTAGCACCTGCATTGAGGAGGTGGCCAGTTGCCGAATGTACTTAATATGGGGTCCCCAAGATCCTGGGGCAGAGAAGACTATCCCCAAATATTTGAACAGCCCCACTTGCTCCAACTGGCGCCCGTCAAGCACCCAAATATATAACCTTTGCTGCAAGGCAAATGCCACAACCTTGGTTTTGCTATAATTGATCTGCAGTTCCTCATTCTGGCAAAGGTGCCCAAATTCCTGCCTAGTACGAGAAAGGCCCAGATGTGATAAAGAAAGCAGAACAGGGTCAGCCACATACATAAGCAGTGGCTCTTTCCTTGGGCCAGCTTTTCACATGGTATAGGGATCTTTATTCCTCAGAGATGCTATCAAGCTGTTGACATATATATTTAAAAGAGTCGGGGCTAAAAGATGTCCCTGCTGCACACCCCATCTGAGATCACCCCAGAGAGGAGAGCAGGACCTACCTCACAGGGTTCTTGTGAGGATTAAAAGGTTGTGTTAGTTATATGTAAAAAGCTCCGAGTGCCATAGCAAAAGGGTGCTATATAAAAAGATTATTATTATTTAGTCTAGAACTTTTTACATTCAGTTGAAGACACTTAAAAACACCTTCTGCAAACACATACAATTATTTATGGGAAGCAAGCCAAGGGGGATGTCATGTCAGTAATAGCAATTTTTTTGTTTGCATTCAAGGTGATAAAAAAATGTATTTATTATCAGTGATGGGAAACCTCTTCTCTTGTAGGTCACTTTGAAAATTAGCACAAAAATTCTGCAGGCCAGACAGGGGGTGGAGATGCTCAAGGGTGTGTATTCAGGATGGGCGTGGCGGGGAGGAAGGTCCAGATCATGGATCTGCCCTGTCCTTATGTGCATGACCTCAGCTCCGTTCCCTTCCAAAAAGCTCACACTTTCAATGCTCAAGGATTAGGACAAGATCTGACCGACCAGAAATCAGTAAGGGACCAAATCAAAGTGGATTGGATTTGGCCTACGGGTTCTCCACCCTGATTTACAGGATTATTTCATAAATGAGAGTTTCCTACATAGAATATGACCCAGCATTGGGTAGGTTTTATGGACACTAAAGTCTGTGATCATCATGAAACAAATACAGCCTTAGCCATGGTCAAAACCGCTCCTCCCAACCGTAAAAATCCATGAATCTATTTTAAGACCGGGTTTGAGAGAGACTGGGGAGAATATGGCTTCAAGAGGTATAAAAAAAAAAAAAGACCTCTCTCAATAATGAAACCATTTTGCCCTTGTGTTTATTTTTACTGGCATTTTTTTCTCCCATGAGCCTTTTGTTCCCTCGGCACCTTCGAGCCATTTCTGAGCCAGAGGGAAGCTATTAGCTAGTCAATATCCCTCCAGGGAACAGTCATGCTGAAACACCGTCGACCTGAGTCACAGCTGGCTTGCGTTGTTCATTCCACATCTCCTTTTGGATATAGCCATGAAGAAAATTAACACTCTCCAAGATCAGTGTGAGCTGGTCTCCTGGTTCCTGTAATTTGGGAATCGTTTTGTATAATTAAGCCACTCATCCATTTGGGAGTCAACCTGGTAACTGAGCTTGAGGCAAGCTTGAGCAGCAGAACAGGATTTCAATGCCAAAAAGCAGAAGGGAAGTAGACTAAGTAAGGGAGTGAGGAGAAGGCATATTTTTTTTTATTGTAAAAGCTACTCATAGAAGCCTTTTTCTGAAGTAAGGAATAATTTTAAGGATGGAGAATGGAGCAATGAAGAGGCACAATCTCAAACTGAGTTGGTCAGTGATGGTAAATATGTTCTCTCGGCATAAAGGCCATCAGTAATATCTTCTATGAATTCATTCTCCTTCTAGATTGATAGAGGTGGAAGTTACCATGAGAGGCATTGAGTCCTGCCCCTTTGCATGGTGCAGATCAGCCATAGCTAGATCTTAGACAAACGTTCATCCCGGCTCTTTTTAAGACCCACTAATGATGGAGCATCCACAACTTCCCCAGGTAGCCTGTTCCATCGCCTGATCAGAGATCAGGAACTTTTCCCTGAGGTTCACTCCAAATTGTCCCGTCTGCACCTTGTCCTCATTGCCTGTGTTCTACCCTCCAGAAAAGGAGGGAACAGTTGTTCTTCTTTATGGTCGTCTTCAACTATGAAGATTGTAATAAACCATCACCCTCACTTAGTCTTCTTTCCTTCAAACAGAACATCCCCAAGTCTTCAACTTCTCATAAGATTTGTGTTCCAAACCCTTTATCATCTTCGCGGCTCTCTTCCTCTGCACCCCTCCAACCTTTTCTATATCCTTCTTGAAATGGGGTGCCCAAAGCCAAACGCAGTACCGCAGCTGCGGCATAACCAGAGCGGAGTAGCACAGCGACTTCCTGTCTCTTCCCTCTTGATGCAGCATAAGAGGTCCTCGCGAGTTACAACTGCATCACGCTGCCAAATTGGGTTCTGTTGATCCGCCAGTACTCCTAGATCTTCTCTGCCATGCCACTATCCATTTAGTTGTCCCTCATTTTGTATTCATGCATTTGGTTTTTCTGCCCCGTGTGTGACCTTAACGCTTATACTTATCTCTTGCTGTGATAAGAGGTCCCTGCAAAGTCCGAAAGCTTGCATACCACCACCAACTACAGTTGGCCCAACAAAAGATATCGCTGTACTACTTCGTCTCTCTTATGCCACTTTTAGATGAACATTGGAGATTATCCGCACGTGCACAGGAACTGCTAGCCCCAAAACATGATTACACCTCACGCGATAAGCAGTCTTTAAGTTCAATAGCCAACAACTGAGTCACATCCTCCAAAATGCATCCTAGGATTCACTCGACTTCTTATATCACAACGCTAACCCCGGGCAAAGGTGGATAAAATGTGGTGAGTCATGACATGCCACCCACGGCTCATTTTGAAAATGAGGTACCGTTCAGCGTTGCAGGGAAAGAATCCTACCAGTCAGGCTCTTGAAGTTGATAGGAGGGGAAAATCGTGGCATGTGGCCAAACCGCATGTGGAGAAGTCAAGAGTGGAGCGTTGTAGGGAGAAAAAGGCAGCTGTGCCAGAGATGGGAGCTAGCCAGATGGAGAATCGTTAATTCTACTGGAGGGGAAAAACTTCCGCACTCCGCAGAGGAAACCACTTAGAAGATAGGGGTCAAAACACTGACTTGCTTGGTGCTGGTTGCAAAGAAGTCTATCACCATTGTGGGTAGCAGAGCAACCACTCCCCACATCTGCTGTTGTGCCCCCTTATTTTGTAAGCCACCATGAGCCTCAGGGAAAGGGCAGGGGATAGGTTTGAAGAAATTAATACATTTAGAAATTTACATATAATCCTGCGACTCCAGAGACTCATAAGGGGTATAAAATATCAATCTGGATTGCAATCCCAGCCAGAGAAAGCATGAACCCCTTTGGGAGTCATGACCCATAGTTTGGGAATCTGATGTAATCCTAATGGCCTCTACTAGATCTAACCCCTGAACGACATTCCCGTGCCAGAGCGAAAGATTAATCCAAGGGACCCGACGCCCAACTCTCCTGCTCTAACCCACTAGACCCACTGCTATTCAAGAGAACTCAGGAGTCCTGGCTCCCTGATCCTCACCCCAGTTTAACTTCTGAAACTCCTCCACTCTCTCACGTAGAGACCTTCCCACCACCAGGATCCACCTTTTGCATGGAAAGAACACAAACAGGAAGCTTTTCAATCACAGTTCTTATTCAAATTAAATATATAGTTACAACAGCAAAAATATTAAGAAACTTGACATTGGGGGAAAACCACAAACATAGAAATTCCACACTTCAACAACCATTTAAGTATTTTAAACTCATTTCACAGAAATTATACATTTAAAACACAATAGAGACAGGCAAACTGGAAAGAGACAATACATGGGAAGGTCTTGCGGCCTCTCCTCGTGCATTATATCGACATATGGGACTTGGGAAATAAGGCCGGGGATTTGGCAGGGCTCTGAATTGGCAGAATGCAAAGATCGGATCGACAGACATCTGCCAACTTAAAGTTTGTGGATTTATTTTTAAATGTTTTATTGTTGAATTTTTTTGGGTGGGTGTGCTGTTCGCCACCCCGAGCTGCCTTTGGGCAGGAGGGGCGGGATATAAGTTTTAAATAAATAAAGGGGTTATCAGGGCCAGCTTTGGATTTGGGAATTAATTTCCCAACTCTGGTACATGCTTCCTGCACGACCAGAGCCATGTCACTGAATCGCTCTGCCTCAACTCTCCCATTTATAAAACAGGTAATTCCCCTTCCCCAAAGCTGTGATAACATTATTAGACACGGGAAGGCAATTCAAAGGCAGCGGTAACGAGACTGAAGAGTACCAGAAAAACGTTTCACTTTTCTTTCAGCACAAAAAAAATAATCTCAGACACAATAGAACCTTCCTGGCTGGGAACACCCTCTTGCAGGCTCCATCTGTTACCCTCGTCCAGGGGGCGTGCAGCAGGGCGTTCCTGGTCGCCGCCCCGGTTTTCTGGAACTCCCTTTCCCCAGGACGTTTGCTTGAGCCCAACCCCTAAACATCTTCCAGAGGTGGCGTAAAACATTTTTATTTGAAAATGCGTTTGGCGGGCAAGGACAGAGATGGTTGGGTTTTTGGGTAGGGTTGGGGAATTTTATGAATTCTAAGCTGCCCTGAGCCTCTATGGGAACGACGGCGTATAAGTTTGAATAAATAAATAAAATAAATATCTTGGGGACATGCCGTTTTTTCTATATATAGGTCATAAAACTCATGTCTGGAGTAAGGAATACGAGGCTATAATGTCTTCATTAAAACAAGGGCTCGGTCAGCTTTTTGAAGTTTTTTCACAGCTTCTGAAAACTTAAAACAAAAGAATGTCCTTTTCTGGAATGAAAACCTTGCCAGTTTGAAAGCGTTTAGAAAACTGAAATAGCTTCAGGATCTGGAAGAACGGGAAGTGGAAAAAAAAAAAGCTGAAGAAAAATTAGATGAATTCTGGCTGAATGATGATTTGTGGGTTGGGGAGGATGGTTGTTTTCCACTCGCAATGGCTGCCATGCTGGTGTCAGGCTAATGGTCCATCTTGTCCCGCCAGGACTCAACAATAGACATGACTCTAGCTATCTGAGGGGAATCCTTGAACGAAATTCATCAGCTGCAAGGACTCCAGTTCATCGTTAAGTCCAATGCAGCTTGTGTGAATATAATACTTGGAGGACAGGAGCTATGGTCTGTGGAGGACACAGCCAACACCTCTCGGGTGGAAGGCGGTGTGAAAGTGCTAAGTCACTGCAGGAACAGACCCAGAATTTGGACTGGAATCAAAGTTTATGTGGATTTTGAGTTTACAAGATCTGCTAACCCCAGTGCTAGCGTAAGAAAAGAACGCACCGTTGTGTTTGAGAAGGAAAGTGGTGACAGGGTCCCAAGTCCTTAATAATTGATGGAACAGCCTGGCTGTTTGCTGGGACGAGCCCTTGTAGATCTGCCCCGTTGGGGGAAAACGAGGCACAGAACCACCAGCTTGGAATGAGAGTTTCAGAGCCCACGGCAACGGCAAAGACCGGCTCGGCTGCCAGGACGTCGGCGTCGAAGGAAGGCCATCTTCCATCTGCAGCTGATTAGAGCCGACATGCCCTGCCAGGTTCCCCCCTTTCGCGACCAATCTGACAGGATGAGGAGCGAAGGCAACTTCAGCGAGTCCTCTCCCCCCCGGCAGGTTAACGAGCGAGCCCAGCTCCAGAGCGCCGGCACCGGCTAACGAGACCAGACAGTTTGTCAGCATCCGCTGGGGGGGTGGGGGGTGTGAGGCGAGCTGGATTCGCGACGGTTTGCAAGGGTCCCAACCGGGGCTCTTCAGATGAAGTAGCAGGTCATGAGCGCCAGATCCTTCATCTCGGGACCGTAGGCTGCAGGAGAGAGGGGAAGACGTGAGCGGCGAGACAAACGGCGTTGCCCTGAGCTAGGTCTAAGCAGCTGCTCTTAGTATTTGCTCCGAGTGCTCAGCTAAACCGCTCCCGCCAAGTTATGAGACGCGAAACCAGTGTCGCGCGCCAAACGTTAGACTGCGCGCCTCCCCCCAGAGAGTGCTGGGCTCCCAGCCCCCTCGGCTCTAATCCCACTCCCCTCCCAGGGAACCCAGGAGTCCTGGCTCCCAGCCCCCCCTGCTCTAACCCACTAGCCCCCCCTCCCCTCCCAGGGAACCCAGGAGTCCTGGCCCTCAGCCTTCCTGCAGCAGCAGAGTGACATCATCCTCCCTTCAATGACATCACATTGCCCAGCGTGACATCACAATCTCGGCTCAAAATCCTAAATCCTCTCCCCCCCCACGAGGCAAGGCCACACTTCAGGAAATGACATCACAGCAGGGTGACATCATGATCCCCACCCAGGTGACAGGAGCAAACCCCCAGAGCCTTGGCCAAAGTGAGCAAGACCCGGATGTAAGTGGCTAAGTGGCTAGTCGCTCCTCCCCCCTCCCCTTAGACAGGAGGGTTCTGGTCCCGCCCCCCCGCCCCGCGCGAGGAAAGACACTCACGGTTGATTGGCAGTCTCCGCCTGGAAGGAAGCGACCCCCGGCGCGCATGCGCAGTAGAACCGATCTTCAGGCATCTTTTCATAGCCCGCCACAATCGCGATTGGCCAGCGCCTTCTGCTACGTCAGAGCCAGCCTCGTTCCCGCCCTCAGGCTCCTCCCTACTCTTTTCATCCTGCCGGCGCCTAAGCCGCTGCCAGAGCTCCGTGTCGATGGGGGGCAGGGCCACGCATGCGCCGACCCCGCCGAGGGTGAAGCTCAGGCGGCGGAAGCCGCGCTCGCGCAGCGAGGTGACGCGGCGGCAGTATGGGCACGTGACCTCCTCCCAGCTGCCGTCGCGCGCCAGGCGGCAGAGGCAGGCGGTGCAAAGCGTGTGGCGGCAGCGCGCGGGCTTCCAAGAGCCGTGCGCGCCCCCGAGCCGCCGCGGCACGCGCCCGCACAGGTCGTAAGGCATGCAACAGATGCCGCACTCCAGCTCCTCCTCGCCTCCCTCCGCGAACTCAGACGTAGGCATGTCCTGGCTCGGCTCCCGTAGACCGCGTGCGCAGCCAGTAGCAGGCATTGAAACGCGGAGCGGCTCGCGCCGGCCCATATATACCCGCCGTGGCCACGCCCCC
>QEPC01009531.1:168081-181496 GCA_003113815.1 Sphenodon punctatus
GGGGGGCTGGGAGCCAGGACTCCTGGGTTCTCTGAGGGGGGGGGGCTAGGGAGTTAGAGCAGGGGGGCTGGGAGCCAGGACTCCTGGGTTCTCTGGGAGGGGGGTGGGGGCTAGTGGGTGAGAGCAGGGGGGCTGGGAGCCAGGACTCCTGGGTTCTCTGAGGGGGGGGGGCTAGGGAGTTAGAGCAGGGGGGCTGGGAGCCAGGACTCCTGGGTTCTCTGGGAGGAGAGAACAGGTGATCTCCAGGAGCTGAGAAGGACTGAGGAACCAGGTGCCCTTGCTGGATGTCTCAGCTCTCCAAATCGTCTGGGTGTTGGGCATAGAGATGGGCAGGTCCGTGTCCAAGCATTGTGGGTGCGGGTTAGGATTAAAGACACTGAGGCGGAGTGGTGTCTCCTACTGCAGTGTAATTAACTGGTTAAAACTAGCCTGGAAGGAATATATTGGCCTGCCTGGATTATACTGGGTTATCTAACGCCATTTACGCTGTTAGTAAATCTGAATTCCTACCAGGTTTCTGCTGGGATAATTCTGCAGTACCGTGAATGGTGTGAACGAGAGAAGAATGTACCTGTTTCTGATAACAGAGCAGAATATGAGAAGAACTGGGCCCATTGTTTCCGATGGAGCTTGTCACGGGTTGGAGGTCCGCCCCCCTTTACCGGGTTTGAGTGACTGAGTCCCCCTCGCGCACAGCCCATCTGAATCAGTTCTCTCTCTGGCTGATTCAAGCCTGAAGTGGAGACAACCCCTTTGTCACTCAAGGGCCCAATCCTTCCCGTTGACAGACTCTTTATTCTCTGGGTTGGCCAGTGCTGAGGCCCTGGGGCTCAGCGTGTTTCCCAATCTCACACCGGACACGGCTTCTCAATAAAGAAGTTAGTTTAGTGATTAGATAAGCGAGAACAGTGGATACCGAGTGGCTACAGAAATGGAAAGTGACATAACGCCTTCCTGATCTATACTGAGCAAGCGTCTAGCTAAAGTCTTACCCTCTAGAAAGTCCCTGGAATCAGCCCATACGCAGCCAGGTTGGTGATACTGGCCGGGCTCCAGCCTTACGGTTAGAAATCAACGTTCTTCTCTCAGCGCGTGTCCCGCAGCCTTGCTTGCTGGCAAGACGCAGGACGTTAAGTGAGTCCCTGCCCCCCAGTGGGGCACAACTCTCCTTATAGCCTTGGGGGGAAACTCCTCGTAGCTTCTCAAGGCTTCTAGAATTCCTTTTGTTCTCTCTATCGGCTTTCGGTCGGGGGTGAATCCACATCTGCCCATTGCCTGGATTTCCCGCTTCTCCTTTCACACGACATGAACTGAGTTTTACAGGTCTCAGTGGTAACATCACAGACCTGTTGAACTCTTTGCTTTACATATTGACTAGGCTCGTAGCCTACGTGTAGGCCAGGATCACACGTGTGTGGCCCTATGTTCCTTCGTGACAGAGTTAAGCTTGGTTTGTATGGAGAGGTAAAGAATAAGAATAAGAATGAATAATATTTATATAGCACTCCCCCGCCATCGGGCACTTGGAGAACTTTACTTATAACCAATAAACACAACGTTTAAATGCTGCCCACAAGCCTGTGGGGTAGGTTAGGCTAGGAGAGTGTTGTTACTGCCCCAAGCTCACCCAGGGAGTTTGAACCAGGGTCCCCCACGATCTCCTGGTCCAAGTACTCGGAGCTTAACCACGACACCAACTGGAGCTTTTGCTCCAGTGAAGTTATTCTTGATTTATACTGAGGTGTTAGTAAGAAAGTAATTGGCTCCTTCAGCTCCGTGTGAGTCAGGCCTAGCTCATGGCAATGATGGGTTGCCAGCTACGCAATGTTTCCAGGACACCGATGAAAAACACATGTTGCAGGCCCTGCATTAGCACCTTCTGTGCCGATGCAGGCCCTGCACCATGTATTTTTCATAAGCGTTCCTTAAAAATGTGCCTAGGTGGTAACCTTACCTCAAAGTGTCAATGAGGTGGGCTCTCCTGATTTGACCAGGCTGGGATGCCTCAGCTCTCCAAATCGTCTGGGTGTTGGGCATAGAGCTGGGCAGGTCCCTCCCCAGTGGGTTATGTCTGTGTCCAAGGATTGGGGCTGCCGGTTAGGATTAAAGATCCTGAAGCCGAGTGGCGTGTCCCACTGCGGCGCAATTAACTGGTTAAAACTAGCCTGGAAGGAATACACGGGCCTGCCTGGATTAAGGCCCATTTTATACCGGGTTATCCAGGATCCTGGTTTGGTCTATGCCAGCCACAGGGTCGAGCAGTGAGAGGTGGAAATTGGGTGAGAGAAGACTTGGTTCCCCTGACTCCGCTGGCATCCCGTCTGGGTAACACTCGCTTATCAATGAGAAGCTGCTTGAGTTACTCTTGATTCACACCAGGCTAGTAGAGGGGGGATACTCTGTTCCACTGCAGCTGGGGAGCCCGACACCCGCTCATACTGGAGGAGACTCATTATCAGTTGGTCTTTGTTTTGGTCCACCGGTTCCCAAGTTCCTGCCGCGACATTCCGCCACCAGCTCTTCTTCGGGGAAACCGGTTGGCAGCACCGTCCTGTCCCGAAATGGTAAAACAAAGTAATAAGCCAGAACTCTCGCCCAACGTTTGCCTGCTTGCTCCGATTCTAGGAGCTGAGTTCCAGCAGCCGCAGCAGCTGCCGCTGGCTACTTCACTTTTTTAGTTCCTGCACATTGGTACAGTTTTGTGGTTAGCTGAGATTCAGTTTCCCAACGTACAGCGCCCATTGGACCAGGCTCCCTCCGGAACTGCTCCAGCCCGTAAGGGGTTAACTCTCTCTGTCACTTTTACCTCAGGGCTTCCCAAAGCACCGAAATGAAATACAAGGTTTGTCTAAGTCTTTAACTCAGGATTTCCCTCCACTGTGTCACTCCAATGTCAGGATCCACACAAGCACACCAGACTTAATTAAACGAAATGTAATTTGTGAATCAAGTACAGTGCGTGATTATGTCACGAGCTAATCTAATCTTCCCCATGGCAGCTGTCTGCTTAAAGTTCAGTCCAGTCTTACAGACCTTTCTTTGCAGCTGATGATGTTGAGAGCTGGGCCCAGGTTCTTACTGGCCGTTGGCCAGTTCCAGGATGATTGAATCTCTTCTCTTTGTCTGTTGATGCCCCTTAAATACCTTTCTCAGTTCTTCCAGAGTTCCCCTAGATGTGGTGTCTTGGCTTTGGCATTGAGTTGTTAATCGGTTTTGTGGATTCAGCCTGTCCCCTCTCAGAGAGAGTGGCTGTCTTCCTTGGGCTCACAGTCAATTTCCCTCCAGTTCCATACCTCACAACGTATTCTCATTTCATCGCTCTTAAATACAAAGTTTCTGTTCAATATTTCCTCCTGTTTATATTCTCCTCTTCATTCTGAGTGGTACGACACCAAGCATGGCTCCCAAACGTTAACACGCAGTGCGGATATCATAGACACGTATGTTTCATGTGTGTTATGTAGGTTGGTTTCCTGATCTTTATCCCAAGAAGGGTGCACATCCCATTGAAACCAATGGTTGTGAGTACAGGGATTGAGAAGGGTGAGTAAATGTATGAAAGCAGAGGTGTAAAGCGAGGGTGGCGATCCGTAGTCCTGATGTAATTGGGTGGCTGACCCGTTGTCTTCGCTCCCCCAAGCTTGTCCGGAGAGGAGTAGGATCACACTTCTACTTGACTGCAATCCCGCCTGGCTTTTGGGGACTGTGACTCTCTCTCCATCCCCTGGTGATTCGCTAACGGCTCTGGGGACTCAGCAGCGCAGAGTGGAAGCTGTTGTTGTTGCCCGGCTGTTGTTCACACCCCTGCTCAGGGCTGGAAACCAGCAGCACTGGCCAAGGTCAAGGGATAAATCAGATCCTGCTGGGGGCCCTTCTGAGATTCGCGGAATGATCCTGAGATTTTAAATAACTCAGTCTGTCTGTCGGGGGGCCGCCCTGGCCCCCAGCGAGGTCCCCCGCATGGAAGTTTTAAGAGTCAGCAGAGCCAGCTCTCCCCTCCCCCCCCACTCTGAAAACTTATTGCCGGCGCCCTTTGCAAACAGCCCGAGCGCTGCTAGGGAGCATTCAGAGGGGGGGGGGCAGAGTGTTGGCCCCGCTCCCTCCCCCACCCACTCTGAACACTTCCTAGCAGCACTCGGGCTGCTTGCAGAGCCCCTCCTGAGTTCAGCGTCTGGGCTCAACTGAGCCCCCTTGCTCCATGGTAGTTACCTCCTGGGTGGCTCTCAAGCCCTTTCAGCCTCCTCTTCTTCACCCTGGGTTGTGCTGGCGGTGTCACGGCCCCCCCACTCACCTCACTGGCCCCATGTCCCTGTCCTGCAGCCCGACAGAGATCCCCTTGCTGGGCAAGCCCCTGGGGGGGGGTTAAGGCTGAGTGGGGAAATCTGCTGTCGTGGGGGGCAGGCGAAGACTGAGAGAGAGATTCCTCCTCCCCTGGAGGGATCTACCTGGAGCAATGATCAGACTCACCCAGGAGTCTGCTTAACACCTCACTTGACTAACAGCGGGGATAGGGGGCAGGCGCGACACGGCACAGCGCAGCGCAGCAGGGTGTGGCGCGGCATGGCACGGCACGGCACAGCATGGTGCGGCACAGCGCAGCAGGGTGCGGCACGGCGCGGCACAGCACAGCGCAGCAGGGTGCGGCGCAGCGCGGCACAGCACAGCGCAGCAGGGTGCGGCGCAGCGCGGCACAGCACAGCGCAGCAGGGTGCGGCGCGGCATGGCACGGCGCAGCGCGGCACAGCATGGTGCGGCGCAGCGCGGCGCGGCACACGGACAGGATCAGCAAGAGCAGAGCACAAGGGCAACAGTCTCATGTTCTGTTCAGTGATTCCTCCTTCACGGCACCCCCCATGTAGCCAGGAAAGAGGGGTCCAGACCCAGTGGAGCCGACTCTCCCCAGGCTGCAGCTCCAAGTCCCCAGCTCAGTTCCCCGCACTCAGCCGCTCCCTCCCGCAGCTTCCAGCTTCCTTAGTCCCAGGGTCTGACCCCGATCTCTCCCAAGCCCAGAGTATTTAAGCCCCATCAACCCCACCCGGCCCAGGCATCTGGCCGCCCCCCTGAGCGGGCTCGTAGCGGCCCCTCTGAACTCCAAGCCAGGGTCGGAGACTCCATCTGGCCGACCCGTATGGGCACCGGGTGCTTTTGTTTACAGTGAACAACTGAGTCCCCTGACTTCCTCTCCAGCCTCCCCCCGGTTCAGTTCAGAATTCCCCACAGGCAGGGACTCATTTTCCCTGTTAGCACGGCAGCTTGCCAGCAGCTGGCAGACAGGTGGGTGGCTGCGGGGCTAGTCCGTGTTGGCTGCCAGGCCTCTGGTTGTCAAACTGTATTGTCCCCTATAAGACTTAGAGCTTCAAAGGTGCAGGCTGGGGAGGTCCAGAGAGTGGCCTAGTGGGTTAGAGCAGGAGGGGGCTGGGAGCCAGGACTCCTGGGTTCTCTGGGAGGGGAGGGGGGCCTAGTGGGTTAGAGCAGGAGGGGGCTGGGAGCCAGGACTCCTGGGTTCTCTGGGAGGGGAGGGGGGCCTAGTGGGTTAGAGCAGGAGGGGGCTGGGAGCCAGGACTCCTGGGTTCTCTGGGAGGGGAGGGGGGCCTAGTGGGTTAGAGCAGGAGGGGGCTGGGAGCCAGGACTCCTGGGTTCTCTGGGAGGGGAGGGGGGCCTAGTGGGTTAGAGCAGGAGGGGGCTGGGAGCCAGGACTCCTGGGTTCTCTGGGAGGGGAGTGGGGGCTAGTGGGTTAGAGCAGGGGGAGCTGGGAGTCCTGGAGCCAGGACTCCTGGGTTCTCTGGGAGGGGAGTGGGGGCTAGTGGGTTAGAGCAGGGGTTGCTGGGAGTCCTGGATCCTCTCCTCAGCTCTGGGAGGGCAGTGCCCCTGGCGGGAAGAGACCATTTCTGCCGCTATGCCCCAGTCAGCCCATATGCTCTGCCAGTGCTGGGTTCCCTTCTGCTAGAGATCCCTGGAGGCAGCTTTCACCTGGTGCTTTTTGATGGTGCCTACTTCCTCCCACGCCCAGCTCTGCTAGTGACTCAGTCTGTGGCTGCTGCCAGGCAAGGGTGGGCACGTGTGGCCTGCTGCATGCCAGCCCCGCATGCAGACAAAGACCAAGCAAATGCAGAAATAAGATCTCTGGCTGGAGCACTGTCAGGGGGGCAGCTGCCTCTGGGTTGGGGGCAGCTGTTTATACAGGGATCCCTCGCCTGGGACTGCGATGCAGCTGCCTCTGGGGTGGGAGCAGCTGATTATACAGGGATCCTTTGCCTGGGGCTGTTTATGGTTGGATTCCTCATCTGTCCAGACTGAGATGCAGCTGCCTGTGGGAGCTTGTATATCTTTTTCAACTCTGTCTCCTGAGTTTTTGGCCCTGACTTTAATCACTGGGTGAGGGTAATGGATCAGTAATCCCTTATCATGGAGTAAATGGAGAGGAAGTGCGTCTCCCTTAGGGCATGAGAGCACGTGGCTTCGGCTGCATGGGTCGGGGCAGGGCAGTGGAGCTTGCAGAGTCACCGTACAGGTGATTTACTCTTAAAAGATGCAGAGGAGGCTCTCCATTCCCATGAGGTAAATGAGAGGCCCCTGCTGCTGGCGGTGATGGGGTCCGGGCTGGATTATTATTTTGGGTCCTCTACTTGTAGCCAGGCTTGGGTTGAGATCGTTGTAGGATTGGAGGGGTACTTCAGAGGTAATCTAGTCCAACCCCTGCTCCAGTGCCTACAGCATCGCAGGCAGATGTTCATCCAGCCCGGTCTTCAACTTCTTCAGGGAGGCAGATTCCGCCACCTCCCTGGGAAGCTTGTTCCATCGCCCGACACCTCGGACAGGAAACTTTCCTTAATATTTAACTGAAATGTCCCTTGCTGCACGTTAGCCACTTTGCTCCCATTCTTCATGCTGTGACGGCAGAGAACTAACGTTCACCGTAACGTTTGTGGCCTCCTTGTCGCTATTTGAAGGCTGCTATTGCGTCTCCCCTTAATCTCCTCATCGCTAGGCTAAACATACCCAATTCCTCTCCCTGCTTTACATATGTACTTCGATGGTGAAACTCTTTCCTTGCGTTTGCGTTGTTCAGAGTAGCCCCCCAGGAAGCGGTTACCCTAGGAGTTCCTGACTGGGCGACGAGTTGGTGTTAAGCATCTTCGGAGGAATGGTTAATTCAATGGGATGTAACATCCTCTAGGCTTTACTGCCGCAGGCTCTCCCAGCAGTGGAACACTAGCTAAGCCACCATTACTCAAGAGTAGGAAGAGAAGTGGGTGCTCCTTGGAAATCAGGAGCTTCTCTGGGCAGCGGCTGCAGGTGGTTTGTGATCGCAGCCCAGCTCTCCCTGGTGCCCTAGAGGCCAGGACACGACACCGGTGCGCTTGACCGGACGTGCCGCCGCCGCGTTGGACGGACACGGAGCTGCCGAGTGGTAAATGGACGGCGAGATGCAGGTTCACGTACGCAGTCGTACCGGAGAGGGGCCCGGGCTACTCCACCCAGCGATGGGAAGGAAGGGCCGGGGGAGCCCCAGGCTACTTTGGAGGGACAGTTGGTGGGTCATGGCGTGGTGAGAAGGGAGGCTGTGGCCCTCTTTCCTGTGTGACTGCACGGGGTGCCGCCGTGAGCGGCGGTGGGGGCCCGGCGAGAGACCGAGCAAACAGCCACAGCCTCATGCTGGAGTCACGGACGTCCCCGCTCAGTGGATCAGGCTGGTGGGCGCAGCAGGCCGTCTGGAGACGCCGGCCGTGTGAGCCAAAGGGAAAGGGAGTTTACGCAGTGATCCTTTCAGCGCGCTTGCGTGAACACTGGAAAGCGGAGCTTGCGTTTCTTACCCTGGAGCAAGCGCGACTAGCGCTTCCAGCTTTAAACTGGAAGGGTTGTCTGGCGGGGGAGGTGGTGGCGAGCATCTGTGCGCACGTGCGTGCGTGCGTGTGTGCACGGGAGGGGGGGTGAGAACCTGCACGCTTGTGCGAAGGAGTTGTGAACATGTACATGTGGCAGTTGTGTGCATCAGCCTTTGTGCACGCAAGGGTGAGCATTTGTGTGAGGGGGCGAGTAGGTGCATGTGCACAGGGACTCTGCACGTCTGTCTACTTGGGTGAAAACAGCTGCGGTGCATGTCCCGGAACACGTCCTTCGTGCCAGGTCAGTGCACGTACCCTGAGCAGTGCTGCCCTCAGCTGGGGCCTTCACAACTGCTTCATGGAGCCAAGACAGCTGGGAGTAGAAGCTCCAGAGCTAGTTAGCAGGGAAGAGGTAAACCCCATCGGGGGCGAGAAGCCTCCCGCTCCATGGACCTTTGAGCATGTGCCCCTGCCCCACAGGTTGAAAGGGGGTGTAGCTACTAGCTCTGCTCCTGTAGCACCCAACAACCCCTGCCCCCCAGCAGGAATGAGGCAAGAAGTGCTGGTCTCTGTCAGTCTCTTCATTTATTTATTGTAACATTTCAGACATCTCCAAAACCAAAAAATATAATAATAAAAAAATTCCAAAAAAGCCAAACTCAGGATCTACAGTAGAGCGTTGCCAGGGGTCTCTGTAGGGGGCGCTGTGGAGCACAGGGAAGACATGCTGCAATACCCCTGCCAACCTATGGGGAGCATCAGCTACCCTAGAATAGACCTTAAACCTTCCAGCTCCGGACTCTCCCCCCAGCTCTGCCGCTGCCCCTCCAACCCCACCCGCAGCCCCTGCTCCCTTGGCCCTGGGCTCCCCTCAGCTCTGCCGCTGCCCCTCAACCCCCAACCGCAGCCCCTGCTCCCTCGGCCCTGGGCTCCCCTCACCCCATCTTGGATTTCTCTATAGCTGTTTTTCTGCTGATGTAAAGAAACACCACATACTAAACTTCCAAATGCTTCTGGGGAGATGAAGTATTAATAGCTCCTTGAAGGCAGCAAGCCACAGAATCCTGTCCAGTCACTAAATGGTGTTAAGGGAGAGCTGGGGGAGAACCCAGGAGTCCTGGCTCCCAGCCCCCCTGCTCTAACCCACTAGCTGCCCCCCCCCACTCCCCTCCCAGCGAACCCAGGACTCCCAGCCCCCAGCCCCCCCCACTCTAACCCAACTAGCCCCCCCTCCCCTCCCAGAGAACCCAGGAGTCCTGGCTCCCAGCCCCCCTGCTCTAACCTCTAGCAGCAGATGATCAACCATGGATTTGCTGCCGACATCCCTCAATCCGCACCTGCAGCCCATAGATGACCCTTGTGACTCTCCCAGCCTTGGGCTCCCCCCAGCTCTGCTGCTGCCCCTGCTATTTCTGTGCTCTGTGACCCCTGCAGAAAGCACCAGTATCATGTATAGAGTAGCCCTCACTGAGGGCTTGTACCTGCTGGGGAAAGTGCAGTGCCGCCGCCCAGAACAAGCTCAGCGGTTTGGGGGTGTGCGGGGTGGGGGGGCAGGGGCTGGGTAGGATAATCTCCCCATCCCAGTAAACCCTGCTCCCCGAGGGCGTCTTATTGCTTTAAGAAGAGATGGCTTGTACCTGGCAATGGCTTTGTGGCTGGAGATGGGCAGGGCAGAGACAGGGACACAGGGAAATTAACCACCCCTCCTCCCGGAGTCCAAAGAGCAACCAGGGGGGTGGGGGGCACCAGCGAGCCCAGGGTGGGGTGAAATGACGGATTCTCTTGCAGACTCTGGGGCTTCAGGACTGAAGAGAGCTCCTCGCTGCTACCACTCCCGTCTACGCTCTCCCCACAGCTGGGACCCTTCCCCCATCACCCCCAGCCTGCCCCCCCTTCCCCCTCTACCCCCTCTGTGCTCCCAGTGGGGAGCTGTCCCTCTAAGATGCACTCAAGACAGAGCCCGGCGAGTCCCTCCGCTGCTGCCAAAGACTTATTCACCCCCCTTTGTAAATTTACCACTTGTCCCTTAATCTGGGTTTGCCTTGCCCTGTAGCAGTGCATTCACACAGTGCCAATTTCCCACCACTTCAACAGCAGGGGGACAGTGATCAAGGGAGCACTGAGGAATCCAGGCAGCGGTAAAGGACTCCAAAAGGGAGTGTTGGGCAATACCCACTCAAAAAAAGAGCATCGTGTGGACAGAGAAACTGAATAAAACCAGACCTGTCCGGCGACTGGCTGCCTCAGTACAAGCCCCGCCCCCCCCAAACAATCCTTCCCCGATCCCCACCCCCTCTTGCCTCTGCCACAGCTTTCCCCTAATCGGACTCTTGCTGGTTGGTTCTAATGCCCTTCACAAACTATCCCCCAAACGCAACGAACGCAGAAGCTGCAACAGGAGAAATGAAGACAAATTAACTCAACACCATGCAAATCAACGGGTTAATCAAGAGCGTAAAAGGGGGCTAATTAGAATGATTAGGTATGTGCTCATTGGACTCCCCTGCCCAGCTCACAAGAAGTATACCTGCCCCTTTAAATGGGGCGTATTGATATGGGGAGAGGGGGACAAAGCGGCCAACAAGTTCTGGCCTTAGCGGGAGGCGGGGCCTCTTGCCTGCCAATCCTGCTGCTGAGGTGCACATGCCGTATATAGTATTCTAAGCAGCTGCCATGGGGCGGCAGGGGGAGTGCAGAAGGATCTAGCCTCTTTCCCCCTCCCCCTTTTCAGCCGCGGAAGGATACGGATTGTTCATTTCTTCATGCGCGAAGCGGCTCCTCTCCTTCCTTGTAGGAGGCAGCAGCGGAAGGAACTTGGAAGGGAATGGGCGCCCCCTACTGGGGGTGGAAGGATATGCAGTCCAGCGGGACAACAGCGTGCACAGTCCCGGGCGCCAATGTGTCCCTACGCCCGGGACTCTTTTTTCGTATTGGGTTTGTTACCCAGGAGCGCATCAATTTCCTGAATGACCTGGGGGGTCAGCTGGGAGAGAACCTAGAGTGAGAGGAGATGGGGATGAGGGCACCCGAGAACCCAGGAGTCCTGGCTCCCAGCCCCCCTGCTCAAACCCACTAGCCCCCACTCCCCTCCCAGAGAACCCAGGAGTCCTGGCTCCCAGCCCCCCTGCTCAAACCCACTAGCCCCCACTCCCCTCCCAGAGAACCCAGGAGTCCTGGCTCCCAGGCCCCCCTGCTCTAACCCACTAGCCCCCACTCCCCTCCCAGAGAACCCAGGAGTCCTGGCTCCCAGCCCCCCCCCCTGCTCAAACCCACTAGCCCCCACTCCCCTCCCAGCGAACCCAGCAGTCCTGCCTCCCAGCCCCACTTACCTGGATAGAGCCCAAGTTCTCAATCAGCTGTTCAGTGCTGGAGACTCCAAGGAGGACAGAGCTGACACCTTCAGACCGGAGACACCAGGCTTGGGGAGGGAGGAAAGACTTAGCAGGGGTGTTCATTGTGGGGTGAGCCAAATCTTCACCCGACGACAAAAGGCTTCATTAATGGGATGAAGTTGGGGTGTGTGTGTAGAAACTAAGATCCCTCGCCCAGGGCCAAAATGCAGCTGCCTCTGGGGTGGCAGATCCCCCCCACCCCATCTCCGCAGTCACTCACCAATCGCCAGCTGAGCCACCGTGCAGCCCAGACGCTCAGCGATGGGCTGCAGCTCTTTGACTTTGGTCTGCTGCTTCTTCCCGTCCTCGCTCTGCACCTTCTCCTTCAGCCACTGGTACCCCTGGGGGGAGGGGGGGAGACAGCGTGAGGGGGTGCAAGGAGGTGGCGACAGACGGGAGAACAGATCCCCTGGGGGCTGGGCAGGCCCTGGTGGGAACTGGGGGACACAGAGCGTGAAGAGGCATTTGGGGGACACTGGAAAAGTAAGAGGGGAATTAGGAGCAGTTAGAGGGCAGCGAGGGCACGGAAGGGCAGCAGAGGAGAGAAAGGGGGGGGAGCGGGGGGCGCTCTGTGGCACTCAGGTGGCTGGGACATCAGCAGGGTGACAGCAGGAGGTCGGGGGCGCTATGGGGGACCGGGTGGTCAGCAAGGGCTCGCGGGTCGGTGAGAGGACAGTGGGGGGCGGACGTGCTATGGGGCGGTGTCTTCATGATGGCACAGACGTTTGGGGGTCAGCAAGGGGTCACGGAGGGGTCAGCGAACGATATGGGGGTGGGGTGGTTTGGTACCTTAACGGTGGCCCGGCAGTTTTCGGGGACCTGTGCCTCGTACTTGCCGGTGATGAGTCCACAAGCCAGCGGGGACCAGGTGACAGCGCCCACCCCTGCCGGGGAGACAAGAGGTGAGACCCCCCTGCCCCATGGACTCAGAGACCCACTGCAACCTGCCCCCACCCCCCGGGCCAGCTACTGCCCTACCCATCCCTGCCTCTGCCACAAGGCCGGCCCATCGGGGGCTCCTTGCCGCTGCCCCCCCCACTCACCGATCTTGTGGTAAAGCTCCGGGAGCTGCATCTCCACCTTGTCGCGCTGGAACATGTGGTACTCGGCCTGTTCGCAGACCGGCGGGATCAGGTTGAACTGCCGGGCCACCGAGTAGGCCTCCTGGGAGGGGCACGGGGGGGTTAGAGAATGCAGCCAGCCCCTCCCAGCAACTCTCCAGCCCCCCAACTCCTCAAACATCCAAACTGCCCCCCAATTCTCCCAGGAGGGGCATCTAGCCCCACTCCCACGGCTGGCCTTGCCACAGGGTGAGGTGACTGACTGGGGCCCCACAGGGACCCCCCTTTTCACCAGGGGCCCGGGGAGGATGCCCCGGAGGGAATAGGGCTACAAAGGAGCTGACATTTTATCCTAAGTTCTAAAGCCCGGCCCTGCCAGACCCCGCCCACGTTCCTAGCCCATCTGCCGTGTCTGCCCCAGACCCCTAAACGCCTCCTCCCAACTCAGCACGACTACACTGACCCCCCCTCAGCCCCACTGGGCCCCATCTTCTATCATCTACTAGTACGTTTCTCAGCAGGGGATTCCTGCCCGCCCCCCCCCGTACCATGATCTCCATGGCGCTCCAGCGGGAGGTCCCCCAGTACATGGACATCCCCTGGTTGATGACGTACGTCATGGCGCGCACGATCTCTGGAGACGGGGAGGAAGAGGGTGAGATGGGGGCCCCCCCGAGCCCCTTCTGCCCCAGCCTCCCTGCAGCTGACCCCCTCCCCCCCATTTCCAGCCCCCAACAGGAGCCACCCAGGCATTAACGGAAGGAGGGGGGTGCATATTCCACAGCCCCCCATTACCCTTCCTTCCCAGCACTTCGGCCTGGGAGGCGGAGAGGAGTGTCTAATCTCCTAACGGATGTGCCCCACACATGGGGTGTGTGTGTGTGTGTCTGTCTTCCCCCCCAGTATCAATGCAGCCCCCCATCCTCCAGAAGTGGGTGTAGCCGTGTTCTGTCAGGGAGGGGGCAGCTCTCCACGCACCCCCCATCACTGCTCCTCTCTCAAAATTTACCCCCCTTCAAAAAAACCCCGTTTTCTCACTGGCACCATGTGATGCACAGAGCTGCCAGGAGGGGGCAGCAGGAAGCTGCCTGACACAGAACACACCATCGCACACGCAGGCGCACCCCCCCCCACCC
>QEPC01009531.1:231863-258794 GCA_003113815.1 Sphenodon punctatus
CTACCCCCCCTGCTCTAACCCACTAGCCCCCACTCCCCTCCCAGAGACCCCAGGAGTCCTGGCTCCTAGCCCCCCTGCTCTAACCCATGTTCTCTGCCGCCTGGTGCAAGGAATGGAGAAAGGCAGAGGAATCAGTAGTTGTGTGATTGGAGCAAGATTAGGTTTTCAAGGGGGAAGGGCCCTTATTCTCGGGCGCTTGATACGGGTTGGGCCATTGAAATGGAAGGGAACTGGAGTCCTATTGTTCCAGGGAATGCAAATGCAGGTTAACAAACCAGTGGTAGGTTTTTCTGGCTATTTAACAGAAATCTACCTGCTTGTAACTTGAGCTCATTATTTCTAGTTGTGATCTCTGAAGCAATGCAGAGCCGTTCCGTGCCATCTTCCCGGTGGCAGGCAGCCCTAAAGCTATTTGAAGAGTAAAGCTACAATCATGTTCCCCCCCTCTATCTTCTTTTTACTAGGCTAAACATACCCAATTCTTTCAACCTTTCCTCCCCAGACTTGCTTTCCAGACCCATTATCCTCTTTGTCACCCTACTCTGAACCTGCTCCAATTTGTCAGTGTCCTCCTTTAAAATGAGGTGCCTGAAACTGGATGCACTCCTGGCTCCCCACCCCCCTGCTCTAATCCACCAGCCCCGACTCCTCTCCAGTGAGGTCTTGTACAAACCTAGGAAATCTTCCTCTTTCCCTTTTCTGTGCCAGTCTCACTTGTGGCTTTAGCTTTGTTTGGATCGCGGGCATATTAATTGCGTGTACGTGTGTGTAGGGACCTCGCCCCCCCCCCCCAATTTCTTGCCCAATTTCTTGCCCCCCCACTGCAGTTCTAGGGTCAATGGGAGCTGGGCTTTTTGTGGGTCTAGAGGATCCAGAATCCCCCAGCAACTTTAGCCCAAAGTTTACGCCACCAGATGCTCTGATATGTTCATTTTTAAAAAATCTCGACTCTTCCAAGAATCAGGAAATAACAACCCTTGGGTTGCTGAGCAGCGGCCAATCCACAGTAGCAGTGATGTTTGTGATGTTTGTTTATTACGGCATGGGCTGGGCTTTCGCCATGTCCAAGATTTAAAACCAAAACAATATACATATTATGCAATATTATAACGCAATATGCCAGTTACGCAACGTCAAGATATAATAATACAAGATACATGCTCACCCCTCTAAATAACAATACGGCTAACTCAGTATTGTCATACTGGTATGGCCAAGCAACCTCTGCCCCATCCTAACTGGCAGCACCGAAAATAGGTCTGGCTTATTCGATGAACAGACCTACAATTAGGTTTAGCTATTCAAATTTAAATATTTACATTTTAAAATTTGAACCCCCACCATTGTCCAAGTGTCTTAGTTGACACCGTTTAACACAGAACATATTCAAGCATAGATGAGTATAAGGTACCATTGCCTATGATGATCTAGGCCTTTTATTGCCCGTGTTATAATTATTCACCCTACGGCAGATATTTCTTAATACCTGCCCTCACCATCTGTCTTTTCATTTCTGCAAGTCCAATATACGAAGCTACTGCAATTAAATCATCCTTTGCTGATATATTAAGGAAAAACTTGTAGGCATTTCCCCCCTCTGTCTCCCATGCCTTATGGAGTAGTGTGGATAACCAACTATCTCTTAGGCTTCGGTAATAAGGGCATCGCAATAAAAAGTGCTCCGTGGTTTCGACTTCTCTCAGACTACACGTACAATAACGTAATTCATATTTGATTCTAGTCTACCTTCCTTCTAAGACCATGGTTTGCATCAATTTAAATCTTAGAAGAGTATAATTCCTCCTCAGTATTCTATTGGACAATGGACTTCTTGTTATTTATTTCCAAGCCATTTAGTTTACAGTATTCTATTAATTGACTAATCGATTCTTTCATGCTTTTCTCAGTTTGTGAAAATAAAACTACATCGTCTGCATATTGCAGTATATGTAGTGGGTAGGACCGGATCTTAGGCGGACTATGCTTTGTCATTCTGATCCTTCAGCTGGGGAGCGGGGTTTCTCCTTTGTTGTTTAGGCCACACCTCCTGCTCACCTGATTGGCTGCTTCCTGGTATAACAACAGGAAGAGGAAAGGGTGGGACAGTCAGTTTCCAAGGCCTCTGGTTTGGAGTCTGGGTCTTTTCTGGGTTCCTCTTGTTGGTCCTTTCCCCTCATCCAGCCCCGTGCTCTGGCTAGTGCCAGAGCCTTGCACAAAACCATTGGTGCAGCCCACTCCACAGTATAGGAACACACGGACACATGCTGATTCACCCATAACATCCTTTTCAGGATCCAGGACTCCCTGCCTTGCAGGACTGTATTTTTATAATAATATATTAATAGTCAGGGACCCGTGTTTGCTGCATTTCCCTGCCTCAGTGTGGAAAATGCAATGGAACACGAGTCCCCGATAATGAAATCCTTTCGTTTTATATAGTCTCCCCTCCCCCTTCACTGAAGGGCACTCAGGATGTTCACCACATCGGTTCAATAAAACACCAGCAAGTCCCTGTCCAATTCACTTTAAAACAATTTAAAAGGGGGAGAGGGAAAATATGTTAAAGGGAACCAGCAGTGGTTCCTCCAAAATGGGGGTGGGGAACTTTTTCCCCACCCAGGGGGACACTTTGTGGCCGTTGGGTTGGTACTAATTTTCATAGATATTGGGAACAGGGGTGCTTACTACGTGTGCTCAGGAACAGGAGGATCCAGATTATGTGCCCTGGATCTGTCCCCTCTCCTTGTGGGCCTGCCCTCCTCTCTGCTCTCTTACCCTGAGATCAGTTTTTCAGCACGTGGGGGTAAGAATGGAATCCAAGGAAACAGAAAGTCCCCCCTCCCCCCCCATACGTCATGGGCTGTATTTGACGGCAGGCCTGGCCTTCCCTCAATCCTGCTGTAAAAGCACCCGGAGAATTTTTTAATTTTTTTTTTTTTTTAAGTGTCCAGGTGCTTTTTGAAGGTGAACCTGTGAATTTCCCCTTGCCTGACGGTTGGGGAATGTGGGATGCTAGCCCCCTGGCATATTGCCACATGCTGACCCAGAATCCCAGGCCTGCTTTGAATTTGCCATTTGCGGGCAGGAGTCACACACGCGAGGAAACTCACAATGCCCCTAGTGGATGGTGGAATAGTGAGGGGACGTGGATCCCACTAGCCCCCACTCCTCTCCCAGAGAACCCAGGAGTCCTGGCTCCCAGCTCCCCTGCTCTAACCCACTCCATTCCCAGTGGAAGGGGGAGGGCTAGCGAGTTAGAGCAGGGAGAATGGGAACTTAGGACTCCATGGTTTTATCCCCAGCTTTGGGGACGGTGGGGACTAGTGGGTTAGAACAGGAGAGCTAGAACCCCTGCCCTGGGTTCTCTGGGAAGGGAGTGGGGGCTAATAGGTTAGAGCAGGGGGGGCTGGGAGCCAGGACTCCTGGGTTCTCTGGGAGGGGAGTGGGGGCTAGTGGGTTAGAGCAGGGGGGCTGGGAGCCAGGACTCCTGGGTTCTCTGGGAGGGGAGTGGGGGCTAGTGGGTTAGAGCAGGGGGGCTGGGAGCCAGGACTCCTGGGTTCTCTGGGAGGGGAGTGGGGGCTAGTGGGTTAGAGCAGGGGGGCTGGGAGCCAGGACTCCTGGGTTCTCTGGGAGGGGAGTGGGGGCTAGTGGGTTAGAGCAGGGGGGCTGGGAGCCAGGACTCCTGGGTTCTCTGGGAGGGGAGTGGGGGCTAGTGGGTTAGAGCAGGGGGGCTGGGAGCCAGGACTCCTGGGTTCTCTGGGAGGGGAGTGGGGGCTAGTGGGTTAGAGCAGGGGGGCTGGGAGCCAGGACTCCTGGGTTCTCTGGGAGGGGAGTGGGGGCTAGTGGGTTAGAGCAGGGGGGCTGGGAGCCAGGACTCCTGGGTTCTCTGGGAGGGGAGTGGGGGCTAGTGGGTTAGAGCAGGGGGGCTGGGAGCCAGGACTCCTGGGTTCTCTGGGAGGGGAGTGGGGGCTAGTGGGTTAGAGCAGGGGGGCTGGGAGCCAGGACTCCTGGGTTCTCTGGGAGGGGAGTGGGGGCTAGTGGGTTAGAGCAGGGGGGCTGGGAGCCAGGACACCAGTCTAGCACCAAGCTGAGGTGCTGGTAGAGGTGACACCCGCCCCTCACGTGGGTGCATGAGGCCTGTGGTGCCCATTCACACCTTCTATGATCAGGCTGCTGGCGCCAAGGGGTCAATCCCGTTTTAGTCCTGCTGGGAGGGAGGGGTGGTGGTGTGTGATTAGGAGGGAGGAGCGGGCTGGCAGCCCAGCAGTGATTTGTCTAATACCCGTGGAGGCTGACGGGATTTCATGGACTTAGGCCAGGACAACTGTCCTCTCCTGCCGTGACCCCAGAGAAGGTGGAGGAGGGGGTGCCTTCCCTCGTGCCGTGTCGCAAATGGGCCCAAGGGGAGCTGAGGCGGGGGTGGTGGGGTACCTCCCAACTGCCCTCTTTGGGTGCTGAATCCCACTGTCCCTCTTTCATAGAGAACGATAAAAAGGCTTCAGGCACCTCCTTCCTGGTTGCCTCTGGGCTTAGAGGTATGGGACCAGGCCGCCGGTGTGGGGCGAGGGCCTCTGAGGTGCGGGTGGGGTGAGGGTGTTTGGGGAGAGGATTTGGACTGGGCCTCCAGGGTGAGGCAAGGGCTGGGGCCAGGGCCTCCGGAGTAGAGAAGTGGGGCTGGGCCTCCAGGGTGGGGGCCCAGGGCTTCAAGGAGTCCTGCCCCCACCCCTGTGCAGGCAGCCCCTTTGTCCAAGGCTCTGTCCCCGTCCCAGTCCTCCTGTTATATTGGCCATCCCAGTCCGTTTCTTGTCCTGGCCTGGGTTCCCTCGATGCCCTATGGGCAGCTCTGTTCCAGGCTGGGTTAGCGTAGCCACTTCTCCTGGGGCTGGGTGAGGCCCTGTTCAGCAGCCCTTTTCGTCTGACTGACTGCCCCACAGAAGGAACCACAGTCATAGGGTGTTTTTAGACGAGACACTGTTGCTCGCAGACTGTAGACTCCAGGAGAAACAAACGTGTGTGTGTGTGTGTGTGTGTGTGTGTGTGTGCTAGACATCCCCCCCCCGATTCCGGAAGTCGGTCGGCACCATTGAAAACCACACACTTGCGTACGGACGGAGCTCCGGACTTCTGAAACCCCAATATTGAGGTTTCATACGTACGGATCTCCGTCTATGCACGAGGGTGTTGTTTTCAATGGTGCCGGCCGACTTCTGGAATCGGGGACTGGGGGAGGAATGTCTAAACACCCTCCCCATCCCTGCCTGAGTTTGTTTCTCCTGGACTCTGCAGTCTGAGAGAAACAGCTTCTCGTCTAAAAACGCCCATCGAGGACTCAGGAGACCTGCCTCCCAGTCACTCACTAATCCTGAGCACACTCTCGCCTCCAAGTCCTGGCTCCCAGTCCCCCCGATTTAACCCACTAGCCCCCACTCCCCTCCCAGGAGCCCTGGCTCCCATCCCCCCCTACTTTGACCAACAGACTCCACTCCCTTCCCAGTGCTGATGACAATCCAGGAGCCTTTGCGCCTGGTCACTCACTCTAACCAGCGAGACCCCAATCCCTGCCCATAGTTGGGAAGAGAACTCAGGCATCCATGTCCCTCATCTAACCTCTGATCTTCTCTCCGTTCCAGCCCAGGACTTTCTGTCTCCTCTGAACGCACCGCGATCTCTCATCATGTTGGTGGTGGCCTCAGCCGGACCTGCTTTGACCAAAGACTTCTTGGCCTGGCCCCTGAGGAATTAAAGCCTCCCTGAAGTTGGCCTTTCCCCTGTCCCAGCAACCCTGTGCAGCCCCCCCCATCCCGGTTCCTCACCGCCATGCCCCCAGCTTGGCTTGCCTTCCACAGTTTCTTGCTGCGTCTCTCCAACCACCCCAGGTGGTCCCGCCGGCGTGCCCTCTTCCTGTGGCTTTTGATACTTTGCTTGCCCTGGTGTGTCCAACCAACCACCTTCAAGGTGGGCGTGATGGGTCCTTGGAGCTGCGACCGCATATATGCCCAGGCCTATCCCGAGACAGCAGCTACATTGGCCATCGCCCGTATCAACAGGGACTCCTCCGTCAACCAAGGCTACTGGTTCGACTATGTCCTGCTCAGCGAGGACTGCCAGACGTCCCAGGCCTTGGTGGGCTTTGTCAACTCAGAACGCTATGCTTCTGGCTTCGTGGGGCCCGTTAACCCGGGGACATGTGAAGCAGCGGGCCTCTTGGGCAAAGCTTGGAACAAGCCTGTTTTCTCTTGGGCGTGCTTGAGAGGGGACGCCGAAGTGGAGCGGTTCGGCACTTTCGCCCGCCCGTTGCCCCAGGCCTCAGCCGTACTTTATGCTGTGCTCAAGTACTTCCGCTGGGCCCATGTTGCTGTGGTGACCTCAGGCCAGGACCTCTGGGTAGAGGTGGGGCAAGGCCTGGCTGACTCACTGCGCAACTTTGGTCTCCCTGTCAACGTAGTCACCTCCATGGAAGATGACGACATTGGGGCCCAGGATGCCCTCTACAGGGTGAAGAGGGCCCACAATGTAAGAGGTATGGAGGGGCACTGGCTTAGCCAGGACACCTGGGTTCTCACTCTTCCCGGTTCTGGGTGGGAGTGGGATGTACTGGGTTGCACGGGAGCCTAGGGGCTAGAATTCCTGAGTTCTCTGTGAGGGGAGTTAAATCTAATGGGTTAAAACAGGGAGGCTTGCAACCAGGACTCCTGGGTTCTCTGGGCATGGAGTGGGGGCTAGTGGGTTAGAGCAGGGGGGCTGAGATCCAGGACTCTTGGGTTCTCTGGGAGGGCGGTGGGGGGGCTAGTGGGTTAGAGCAGTGGGGGCTGGGATCCAGGACTCCTGGATTCTCTGGGAGGGAAGTGGGGGGCTAGTGGGTTAGAGGATGGGGTGGAAAGTGGGGGAGGGACTGGAAGTCAGAACTTCAAGAACATAAGAACATAAGTGCCAGACTGGGTCAGACCACTGGTCCATCGAGCCCAGCATCCTGTCTCCAACAGTGGCCACTCTCAGCTGCTTGGGAGAAGTACCCAACAGGTCCCAACGGGCAATACATTCCCTGTTGTTTACTCCGAGCTCCTGATGGTAAACTAGAGAACAGCCTACCCTATTGTAGCAACTCCCTTTGCCATCGTTCACACGCATACAGAGCAATTACCCCTGGGGGATTAATGATATTGGGACCAGTTGGTGTTATGCCACTTAACACGCAGTAACACTCTTTCTCTGTTAATCACTGATGTCTGGGATGCATCCTCCCAGGAATAACCATCCCTTTCTCCACTTCAAATTCAGTGAACAACACAGAGGTGGTTAAGCCAAAGCAGGGGTAGTTACCCCCAGAGCGTGTGAACAAGACCCTGTGGTCTTTTAACTATTGGCAACGCAGGGCAAAATCAGTTAGCCTGCTGAATTTCTCTTGCCAAGGGTGGGAAACGCTTGCAATGGATGCCCAGGCTGTGGTGGCATCTCCAGAGCAAGGAGGCTCCACAATCAGATTGGTCACCACTCTCTGGATAGTTGGCTTGCTGGGGTGGGGGCACCGGTTTGTTACAGCCTCTATGGTCTGAATGGGACGTGGCCTTTGCATCTCAAGGAATGGATTTATGGGCGGGTGGGGGTAGCCGATGGGTAAATGGTGGGTGGATGGATGGATGTTAGCCAAGGGATGGTTGGAATCCAATGGATGGATGAATTGCATGCATAGCAGCAGATGTAGGTGGATGGATAGATGACTGGAAGCCATGGAGAGTATGGAAACGGAGCGATGGGGGTGTGGGTGGATGGTGGAGGTCTATGAACGGGTATGGATAGCTAAAAGAGCAGTGGGTGCGGGGATAGTTGGATGGATATCTATGGGGATGAGTGGGTATGTATGGTGTCAATGGGAAGGTGGGTGAGTGTTTATAGGGTTGAATGGGGGTGCATGTGTGATGATGGATAGATGATTAGAAGAATATGGAGGATGGATGGATGGATGGGGGAGATAGTAGGACGGACGTGTGCATTTGTATATGATGGGACTGGATGGGTGCATGTGTGATAGGGTGTGTGTGGTGGAAAGGGACGCAGTAGATGGATGTGTGTGTGGCGTGTCTGCCTGTATCACAGGTCTGCATGGGTATGTGGTGGGAGGGACACAGCCGATTACACTGTGGAGACAGGGCAGGTGGCCGTGGCCTTGGGCTGGATGTCCCACGGTGTGCATGTTGAGATCTCTGACGCTCCTCCCCCGGGCTCCTCTTAGTGTGTGGAGCTTTGGAGCTGGCCTTCCTTTTCTCCATTTCATTGTCTTCTGTTTCTTCCATTTCCCCCACCGGATTGCAGTGGTGGTGATGTGCATGCACTCAGTCCTGCTGGGCGGGGAGGAGCAGCGCCTCCTACTGGAGAAGGCTGAGGAACTCGGCATGACCGATGGCACCTATGTCTTCATCCCGTATGATACCCTGGCCTACAGCTTACCCTATCAGAAGCAGCCCTACCCATTGCTGGGCAACAACACCAAGCTGCGCCTGGCCTACGATGCTGTTCTCACGATCACCATTGACTCGCCTGAGCGTTCCTTCCGACAGGCCTTCCGTGAGGCCCAGGAAGGGCGTGAGGTCCCCCTCCACCTCGACCCTGAGAAGGTGCGCCAATGGAGTGTGGCTGTAGGGGGCTTAGCCAATGGAAGAGGAGGGTGGCTCAGCCAATGGAGGGGAAGGAGGAGGAGGTCCAGATAATGGTGGCGGGGGGGAGGTGAGTGGCCAATGAGAGGACTGCATGGTCAATGGGAGGATGACAGCAATGGGAGGATGTCTTTCAATGGGGAGAGCGGAGGAAAGGGAGTAGCCAATGAGCAGTGGAGGGAGGGGGCCAGTAGCATGATGGGAAGAAGATGTAGTGGTCAAGAGAGTCAGTGGGAATGTGCTAGGGTTGGGGGACTGCAGTGGTCACTATGGAGGTGTCTCAAAGAGGCTGTGTCCAATAGGCTGGGGCTACAACTATGACCAATGGGAATGTGGGAAAAAGATGCAGTACCAATAAGGAAATGGAAAGATAAGGTGGTGGCCAATGCAGTGGCAAGTTGAAGTTGTTTGCCGATGGGATGACAAGAGATGGAAAGGGTTGTCTGTTGGGATGGCAAGAGGGAGGAGGCATTGGTTGATGGGATGGCAAGAAGGAGACGGCACTGCAGAATGGGATGGCTAGAGGGAGAAGGTGTTGGCCAATGGGGACTTGTTGGAGGGGTCCTAGTATTCTTGCTAGTCCCAGAAGACCCCATCCATTTCAACTTGGCTTTATTTGGGCAGCCATGTTGGATCCTGGCATTTCCAATTCTGGGTTAATTACTTTGTTGGTTGCCATATTTGATTCTGGACTCTGCTCATGTGGGTTACAGACAAGAATGGATGCCATATTGGACATTGTCACTTGCTGCTCTTGACTTCGTTGGCAACAATATTAAATCCTGGCAATTCTTGCTCAGGAATAATGGCTACATTGGTAGCCATATTGACTTTTGGGTCCTGACATACCCAACTCTAGGTAAATGCTTCATTGGCAGCCATGTTGGGGATTTGCACTTAACTGCTCTTAGCTACTGACGACATTAGCTGCTGTATTTGATGCTGACAGTCCCAGCTGCGGGTTAGTTACTAACTATACTGGCAGCCATGTTTAGTCCTGGCATTTCCTTTTGAATTTAAGGGTTTGATAGGTGGCCATTTTGGATTGCAGTATGGCCTGCTCTTGATTCATGAGGGTAATGATGGACATAATTGATGAAGGACCCTGTGAGGTCTGAAAGCTTGCCTACCTCCACCAACTAGAGTGGGTCCAATAAAAAATATCACTGTACTACTTTGTCTCTATTGGCTATATTTGATCCTGGCAGTGTCCGTTTTGGGTTAATTACTATACTAGCAGCCATTTAATCCTGGCATTTCCTATTTTGGTTAAGGACTAGGTAGGCGGCCATTTTGGATCACTCTTGCTTCGTGATGGTGCCGGTCGCCATATTTAATTCTGGCATTTCCTGCTGTGGAATAATGGCTGCGTTAGTGACCATATTTGATCCTGTCGCTGTTGATACTCCTGCCCATCCTTTCCTCTCTCTTTTTCCTACTGCAGGTGCACCCACTTTTTGGCACCATCTACAACTCAATCTACTTCCTGGCCAAGGCAGTGGAGAACACACGGCGGGCTGACCGGTGGGTGATGGGCTCCAGCATTGCTGAACATGCCAAGGACTTTGAGCTGGAGGGCTTCAGCCAGACGGTGTCGGCTGATGAGTATGGCGATGCCGTGCTCCCCTACGTTGTCCTGGACACCGATGACAAGGGCAACCGACTGTGGCCAACCTACAGCGTGGATGTTGCTGCCAACAGCCTGCGCTACATGGGGCACACCATCCATTGGCCCCATAGCTCTAGCCCTGACAGCGACTCCAACTGCTGGTTTGACTCGTTCACTATCTGCTCTGGGGGTGAGTGCTGGCTAGATAGTTACCTGCCCATCCATCCATCCATCCATCCATCCATCCATCCATGCATCTGCCTATCAGCCCTTCCTCATCCAGATTCATCTATCCATCCCCATGCACTCTCCCCTATATATCCATCTACCTGTCTGTAACTCATCAGGAAAGGGCCAGGATAGAAAGTTCATTAGTCTGTTTGTTTAATGACTGGACCGATGGCCATATTAAACTCTGGCTCTTCCTGTTTTGGGTTTGTTGGTGACAATTTTAGACCTTGCATCGATAGCGCAGATCTGGAATGGGCAACAAGCTAGTTGGTTTGTTTGGACACTGCTGCCCTCTGGTGGGTGGAGGCTGAACTCTCATGGGAGTCTCTTAGGCCCCCTATATTTCCTGCTCCTACTGAGGGAGTTTCCCCTTCCGTTGGGAACACAAACTTCTTGCCTTGGTCACAGATTTCTCCCGTTGTCCCTGTTTGGAGGGCAAGGGTTGCATCAAAGATTCAGCCGTCTCCCAGCCTCAGAGCATGATGGGATTTCTTAAAGACATTGCCCTCCCATTAATGGGGTATTGTGAGGGAAAGGGTACGTCCTTGTAGTTTTGAGAATGGCGCAGACAGGGTATAAAGGGGAGTCCAGTTTGGAGGATCCAGAGGGGTTGGTAGGGGGATGAGAAAGGTTCGTTGTAGGGATTGCTTGTGGTTGGTAAGAATAGCTACAGCCATTTTGGATTCTGGCACTTTCAGTTCTTGACAGATGACTCAGGGCAGCCATATTGGATTCTGGGATACTGGAGGGCAGTTTTGTGGTGGGGCTTTGGAAGGGATGGAAGGAAAGGGGGGGTCCTACAGTATGGGCTGAGGATGGGGCTGAAGGATGGGGGGCTGAGGATGGGGCCCCAACCACAACAGTAACACCCTTCCTCCTTTTTATTTAGGGGTGAACACTGGCTTTGTCCTTCTCATGTTCCTCCTTGTGACTGGGTCGATTCTGGGCGGATTTGGCATTGCTTACTACCTCAGGTGAGTCATTCATGGGACCTGCCTCTTTGGGGCTAGCAAGTAAACTCCTAATGTGAGGGGAGGACAGCACCTGCCGGCAGCCATTTTGGGTCCTGGAAATGTTCATAGTTAATGACTATGGGTGGCCTTATTGGCTCCTGGCGTTGTCTGCTTTGGGTAAATGACCATAGGCAGCTATATTGTTTCCTGGCATTTCCCAGTATGAGTTAATGAGTATATCGGCAGTCATACTGGGCTCTGTAACTTGTGTTGTGTGTTAATGACTCTGAGCAGCCATGTTGGAGCCTGGCATTTCCTCCCCCACCCATGGATTAATGGATATATCAGCAGCGATTTTAATCGCTGTATTGAATTCTGACGCTTCACATTGTAGATTGATGTCTGTTGGTGGCTATTTTGGATACTGGCATGTCCATGTTGGGATATTGTGTGTCCCTAGACAACCATATTGGAAGCTGGAATTTCCTGGTGTGGGTTAATGATTGTCAGTGGCAATATCGGACCTGGACTTCCTTTCCTATGTGTTAATGACTACCTTGGTGGCCATCTTGGATTACAGCAACAGCAACTGTGCGTTAATGAACATCAATGACGATTTTGGTGGCCAGGTTACATCCTGGCATTACCTGTAGGTTGATGTATACTTGGGTGGCTGTGTTGTGATCTGACACTTCTTGTTGAGGCATATAAGTGACTGCTGTTGGCCATGTTGGGATCAGACACTTCCTGTTAAGTAGTGATGATGTCTGCCGGTGGCTGTATTTGTATTGCATTCTTCTTATTGAGAAGACCATACTGGGACTGGACACTTCCTGTTGAGGCGTGCTGTTGTCTGCTGGTGGCCATACTGGGACTGGACACTTCCTGTTGAGACGTGCTGGTGTCTTCTGGCAGCCGTATTGAATGCCTACCATGTGTCCCTAAATTGGGACTGGATCCTGGGGTAGTCTGGATCTGTGGCTACCTTCCCTCCTCATACCACTCGGTCTGAGACACCCATCTTCAGTCTTCTGTTTGGGATACGGTATTCCATGGGTGGTGAGCATCTGGGGTCCAGTAACAAGGGGCATTCAGAGTGAATGGTGCCTCCATGCACCCTTATACAGTGGTGCCCCCTTCCTTTTCCAAGACCAAATCTCTCTTCTCAATGGAGAGCCCCCTCTCTCCCTTGTGCCCGTCGGTCAATGAAAACTTGACTTATCTTTACATCCCTTCTATTGCGGTGGAGGTACGTACAGCCCCCTGACTCTGAATCTGGGGCTTCCTCCTTCTCACACTGTTCTCTACCAGTCACTCACACCCCGAACCCCATGTAATTTTCTGCAGACG
The DNA here is from genome assembly GCA_003113815.1 of Sphenodon punctatus. NCBI lineage: Eukaryota > Metazoa > Chordata > Lepidosauria > Sphenodontia > Sphenodontidae > Sphenodon > Sphenodon punctatus. The sequence goes on from QEPC01009531.1 coordinate 244,658, forward strand.
TCGATTCCAATATGCCCAGCTGCTAACAGGACCCAACAAGATCATGCTCACCATGGATGACTTGACTTTCATCAACATCCAGAGCAGCAAGAAGGTAAGAGACTGGGGAAGGGGGCTCCAGGGGAAGAAACTAAGGGGGAGATTGGGGTGACCGAGAAAGGAAAATAGGATTGGTGGGTGGCTAGTGGATGGATCCTCACATCTGCAAGGTAGTTGGTGTGTAAGAACTGAGGGACAGCAAGCAACAATGTGCCCTATTGTAGGGTTAGAGTTCAAGTCTCTGTAGGGTTAGCATGATCTTCAGTAGGTTTGGGGTCAGAGCAAGGCTCGGAAGGTCAGGGGTCACTATGAGGTCAGATGGCACAGAGCCAGATCCTGGCACGTTCCGGCCTGCGTAACTCTAGAGGCGCCTCCAACACGTGGGGTCAGCGAATGCACATGACAACGTGTGTGTGAGGTGCACTGGCATAAAATATGGAGCAGCCCAAAACCACAGGAAGCCCCCATGTGTGTCCCTCAAGCATTCCAAGGTTAGAAGAGGGCCCACACCACCATTCTGAATGAGTGGCCCCCAACTTCCCTGGATCTGACAGGCCCTTCCCTACATACAAGATATTTATTTATTTTTAAATGAGAGAAATTCAGTCAAAATTGATCGTTTCTGATGGACGGAGAAAGGGGTTGATGAGAAACTTCCTATTCGGAGGGAGAATCTGTTCCAATTTCTTTATAAAACGTATCATTTTTAAATTTAGTTTTGGATTCTTTAGCGGCTAAAGGACAGAAGAGGCTCAAGTCAGGGGTTGGAGGTGATGTTCCTTAGAGGTTAGAGACCAGAGTAAACGTCAAGGGCGAATGGCGACACTCCTTGAGGGTCAGAGGTCAAAGGGTGAAAGGAGATACTTCTCAAGGGTCGAAGGTTGAAAGGTGACCCTTTGAGCGAGTTAGAGGTCAAAGGTTGAGACGTGGTATTTATTGGAAATCCGAAGTGATGCCGAGGGTCAGAGGTCAAAGGATGAAAGTTGACATTCCTTAAGGGTTTGAGGTGGCGTTCTGTGTTGGTGTTGGCACTCGCTGGGGTCAGAGGTTCTGCTGGGGTTCAGAGATGGGGTCAGAGGTCAGAGTAGTGCCGCCTGTAGGTCAGAGGTCACGTCGCTGACGCTCTCCTTCCCCTCCTCTTGCAGAAGATGGACGAGAGCCGCACCAGCCTGGCAGGCCGAAGCCTCTCCGACATGAAGAGCGTCAAGAGCGTTTCGGCCAATCCTGATAACACCAACGTCGCCGTCGCTGAGGTAACTGCCCTGCCCTCCCTGTCCCCCACCCCACCCCCACTGCCCCTCCCCTGCACGCTCCCTCCCTCCCTCTGCCCTAGCCCCCAAGAACAGCCTGGCCTATGGGGTGCGACAGGTGGGACCTAGGGGGAGGAGAGGGGTGCACGACTATGAGGTAAATAAATCCCCGTGGGTGCAGTGCCCACCCCCACTCCAGCCCCCTCCCTCCACAACAACCTCCCCATGGGCCGTACCCCATCCCAGCACCCCAAAGGCAGCGCCCACCCCTCTCACGACAGCCCCAGGGCAGTGCCCCCTCCCTCCCTGAGCCCCCTCGGCCCCACAAGAGCTCCCTCCCTTTCCCCCCGAGGCGGCAGCCTTCTCTTCAAGCTCCGTTTCGACCCAAATGTTGCATGTGGGGGGGACCTTGTCTGCCCCAAACATCCCAGTGCAGACACTCATCTCCCCACACTGTCCTGCAGCACCCCCAGCTTGTTCAACACCTCCCACCTCAATCATAGCTCCCGCAATAGCCCCCCTAGCCAGTCCTGCCTCCCTTTCAACCTGCCCCCTGCCTTAGCGCCACCTCACTGCGGCTCCTCACCTTCCTCTGACTGCCTTTGAATGAGAAGTTGACAAGTGTCGGAGCTTATGTCAGGATGGGAAGACCTGTTTATGTCCCCCCACCCACAAATGGGGGAAGAAAGGCCTATGAGTGTTTCCCCATCTTCTCCTAAAATCACACGGTGCTCTGTCCCACTCTAGTGATGGCGCTAAGCCACGTGGAGGCTGTGGCGCTGTGTCCCCCTCTAGTGGTGGCACTAAGTCATGCGGAGGCGGTGGTGCTCTGTCCCCCTCTAGTGGCGGTGCTGGGCCACGTGGAGGCGGTGACGCTCTGTCCCCCTCTAGTGGTGGTGCTGGACCACGTGGAGGCTTTCGTGCTCTGTCCCCCTCTAGTGGCGGTGCTGGGCCACGTGGAGGCGGTGACGCTCTGTCCCCCTCTAGTGGTGGTGCTGGACCACGTGGAGGCTTTCGTGCTCTGTCCCCCTCTAGTGGCGGTGCTGGGCCACGTGGAGGCGGTGACGCTCTGTCCCCCTCTAGTGGTGGCACTAAGCCACGTGGAGACTTTGGCGCTCTGTCCCCCTCTAGTGGCGGTGCTGAGCTACTTTTTTCTCAAACAAATGTGTGAAAACATCATCTTAAAGTCTACACTAGGGGTGGGGAACTTTTCCCTCCCAGGGGCCACTTTGAAAGTTAGCCCAATCTCTGAGAGCTGGATCGAAGTTGAGGGCATGGGTGCGTTCAGGAAGAGGAGGGTCCAGATCATGGATCTGTCCCTTCTCCTTTTGTGCACACCCTCCTCTCTGCTCCCTTCCCCTGAGCTCAGCCTTTCGGCGCTTGGGGGTAGGAACTAGATCCAGGGGCCAGACCCAGGAACTGGGAAGGGGCCAAAATAAAAACTATCCGCAGGCCACATTTGGCCCCTGGGCCCGAGGCTCCCCACCCCTGGTGTACAGACTGCCCCCTCAGGGTCGTGTTCCTGCTGGAGTTTAGCTCAAAGGGTAGGGGCTCATGTCCTGATATGCAGGGGTCCCCTGTTCTATTCCTGCTAGTGACCCCTCTGAATTACTGCTGCCGCACCCCCCTTACTCAGCATGCAGTGGCCTGCAGTAATACAAATTTCCCATCTGGTGATTTGCGTCCCCTTTTCTTAACCCGCAACGGAGTGATGCCCGCTGCTCCTTAGCGCCCCCTGCCTATTTTGTCCTGAGTAGCTCCCCCTCTCTCTCTTCCCCTGTCGTCCACCCCCTCTTCTGCCCGCCCACTGGCATAAGGGTTTTTTTTGACCGCTGCTTCCTGCCATCCTTAGGACAATGACAAGGGAAAAGTTACCAGCCACGTCCCTTTACTCCTCCTTTTGTTTAACCACCAAGGCTTAGTAGCAGCCGTTCAGGTAAGTTCCTGTCGGCGAAAGGTTCTTGGTTGCCTTTCGCCCATCCTCCTGCTCTCCCCGCCCCTGTCACCTCTTCTCTTCCCCCCCCCGCCCCCTTTTCTTTTCCTCTCTTGCATTTTTATTTGGGAATCTTGTTTTTACTCCTCTCGCAAAAGAAAGGAGCAAAAATGTCCGCTATGGCACTTGTTAGATGCTAGGTCACCTTACAGTGTATCCCTCCGCTGTCAGCTTCTTTCCCCCCTGAATTTGAGGGTGGAAAAATAGTCCCGGAAAAGGCCTTGCTGTAGGGACAAAATGAACCCCAAGGAGTGCTGCTGCCTATACCCAATGCAACACAAACGTGACGGCGAGCCACTTTGACCCCTCACCTGCATGTTTGTACAAGCACCGCCAGATGTGGGCTCGGGATTGTCCTGGGCCATGTCGGCGGTTAGCCTGGGCCGTGAGCCCAGAATAGAGATGTGAAGGCCCGGAAAAAAAACGGGAAAATTTTGGGGGAAAAAACCACCCGTTTCCCCCCACCCCCCGAGGCCTTTTTTTGGTGTTTTTTTTCAGAAAAATTGGGGAAATTGAAAATATTTGGGAAAAAAAAAAAAAACCTCATGAAATTCGTTTTTTGAATGATGAATAAAATGTTTAAGGCAAGGTTTTCTTGTATTGCTACCCTTTACTCCCCCCCAAAATGTCTTCTAAGTAAGTAAGTCTTCTCCTATACCGGCAAAACCTAAGAGACGCTAGAGTTCAGCAGCTTGTAGCTCCATTTCTAACACAAATTAAAAGCATTTTAAAATAAAAATTAGTACATTTGTCATTATTTTCTGAATAAACTATACTTTTAAATGTAATAAATATACCAAACATGATAATTTCATGAGCAAACAGTTATACACAATACATTTTATGTTCTTAAAGTAGCAAAGTGCTAAGAAAATAAGTTTTGTATGTATTTCAGTTTTCCCCAAAATTTCTTTTTTTTTTTAATTAAAAAAAAACCCCTGGAAAAAACCCGTTTTTTTCCCCATGGCTTCAAAATTTCCGGAAATTTTACATCTCTATCCCAGAGGCTTCTGGGGTCACAACCCGGGCTACGGTCTGGGTTATGCAGAGGCTGTGATGCTCTGTCCCCCTCTAGTGGCGGCGCTGGGCTGTGCGGAGGCGGTGGTGCTCTGTCCCCCTCTAGTGGCGGTGCTGGGCCGTGCAGAGGCTGTGGTGCTCTGTCCCCCTCTAGTGGCGGTGCTGGGTCATGCAGAGACTGTGGTGCTCTGTCCCCCTCTAGTGGCGGCGCTGGGCCATGCAGAGGCTGTGGTGCTCTGTCCCCCTCTAGTGGCGGCGCTGGGCCATGCAGAGGCTGTGGTGCTCAGCCCCCCTCTAGTGGCGGTGCTGGGCCGTGCAGAGGCTGTGGTGCTCTGTCCCCCTCTAGTGGCGGTGCTGGGTCATGCAGAGACTGTGGTGCTCTGTCCCCCTCTAGTGGCGGCGCTGGGCCATGCAGAGGCTGTGGTGCTCAGCCCCCCTCTAGTGGCGGTGCTGGGCCGTGCAGAGGCTGTGGTGCTCTGTCCCCCTCTAGTGGCGGTGCTGGGCAGTGCAGAGACTGTGGTGCTCTGTCCCCCTCTAGTGGCGGTGCTGGGCCGTGCAGAGGCTGTGTCGCTCTGTCCCCTCTGGTGACAATAATACAATGCATGGGCTGTTGAAATGCAGGGGAATGGGTAGCTGTGTGAACACATTGCTACAGTGGAAAGCAAACCCAGGTTAAGGAACAAGTGGTGAGTGTTGAGTTTGTGAGTCATTAGGGTTTTCTCTGACCTCAAAAATCTTGACAAGTTAGAAATCTGGGCTGATATTAATAAAATGAAATTTAACCAAGATCAATGTAAAGTTCTGCATCTAGAGAAGCCGAACCAAATGCCGAAGGATAGGATGGGGGATGCCTGGCTTGGCGGCAGCCAATGGGAAAAGGATCTAGGGATTGGGGTTGATCACAGATTGAAATAGGAGTGAGCAATGAATTGTGGCTGCAAAATCAATTTGCTAATGCAATTCTTTGCTGGATGAACAGAAGCATTGTTTCCAAGTCGGCTGAAGTAATAATTCCACTTCCTTCAGCACTGGCCAGACCTCACCTGTAGGATTGTGTCCAGTTTTGGGCACTGCACATTGAGAAGGACGTTGACAAATTGGAGCAGGTTCAGAGGAGAGCAGCAAAGATGATTTAAAGGGTCTGGAAAGCAAGTCTAATGAGAAAAGGTTGAAGGCACTGGAGTGTGTTTAGCCTAGCGAAGTGACAGTGAAGGGGGGGACATGATAGCAGTCTTCAGATATCTAAAGGGCTGCTGCAGAAAAGATGGCGTGGGGTGGGCTGTGGCTCAGGTGGCAGAGCGTGTGCTTTGCCTGTAGAAGGTTCCGGGTTCAATCCCCGGCATCTCTGGTAACGCACCTGGGTGAGGCCTCTGTCAGGGATCCTGGAGGGTCTCGGGTAGCGTGTCTGGGTGAGGCCTCTGCTGGGGATCCTGGAGGGTCTTGGGTAACGCACCTGGGGGAGGCCTCTGCTGGGGCTCCTGGAGGGTCTCGGGTAGCACCCCTGGGTGAGGCCTCTGTCGGGGATCCTGGAGGGTCTCTGGTAGCGTGCCTGGGTGAGGCCTCTGCCGGGGATCCTGGAGGGTCTCTGGTAGCGCGCCTGGGGGAGGCCCCTGCTGGGGATCCTGGAGGGTCTCTGGTAGCGCGCCTGGGGGAGGCCCCTGCCGGGGATCCTGGAGGGTCTCTGGTAGCACGTCTGGGTGAGGCCTCTGCCGGAGACCCCGGAGAGCTGGATTTCAAGCCCTGCTGCCGTGTTAGGGTGTGACAATACTGGGCTAAGATGGACCACTGGTCTGACTCGGGTAGGCAGCTCCTTATAACTGTTCTGCGTTGCTACCGAGGGCAGGGCTAGAAATAATGGGCTCCGATCACAAGATGGTAGAATTGGGTTAGATATAAGGAAAAACGTCTTAACAGTAAGAGCCGTGCAGCAGTGGAACAAGTTGCTTAGGGAGGCCATCCATTACTAGAAGGTTTCCAAAAGAGGCTGGGCAGCCAGCCAGTGGGGATGCTGTCGCTGTCATAATCCTGCATCCAAGCAGGTGGTTGGACCAGATGACCCTCGAATTTCCTTCTAACGTTTCTACGATTGTATCGATCACACGCTGAGGTGGTAAAAACCAGCAGCTAATCCATGGCAGCCCCCCCCCCCCCCCACAAAATGCCTGATCGGCAGTAGAGCTTCCTTCCCACGGCAGAACCCTCCTGATATTTCTAATGGTGACTCCCACTGAATGAAATAGCGGTCACTGCTGGCTTGAATCATTCCCTCAAGCAAATACATCCATGGCAAGCCAGCAGTAAAGGTCATTTATTACTGGGAACATGATGTCGAAGGGTGGGTTTTACAAAAGTGGAGAGCGCTATGTGTGTGTGTGTGTGTTTGTGTGTGCGCTGCTTTGCGACCTCTGCACTATTATAACAAGTGGGGTGACTTTTTTTTTAAACCTTGAGTTACCTATTGGTATAACAATTCATACTTCCCAAAGACCGAATGAGAAAGTTTTTAGGCCGGGGTGGGGAAATTTGTACAAGCTCTGAGGGCCGCAAAGAAGTTGGGGGCAGAGATGTTTAGGGGGGGTGCTCTGGATCCAGATCATGGATCTGTTCTCTGTCCTTGTGGGCAGTCGGGCCCTCATCTCTGCTCCCTTCCCCTGAGCTCCGTCTTTCAGCTTTTGGGGATTAGGAACTGGATCCAGGGGCCAGATTCAGGCACTGGAAAGAAGCCAAATAAAAATTAGCTACAGGCTGCATTTGGTCTCTGGATCCGGAGGTTCCTCACTCCTGTCTTAAGCCACATTTCTTCAATACAGACTTCCAAAACTAAGCACAAGAAAGGGTCAAAATAGTACAACAGCAAGCAAAAAATCCACAAAAATAGTGAAAATGTAAATGCAATATATAATTTAATAATAAAAAAACCTTTCATATAAAATGAAAATTATAATCCTATCAATAAACACATAGACAATAAAACTCCCAACGTGTTTCGAGCACCAGCCTTTTCATCGGGTGAATCTTTCTGTAGTTGTCATATTATAAAATAGTCTCATGCCAACGAGATCTGAATTTAACCGTAAAGTCTCTTATCTGCTTGGAGTTCAAGGGGTTCAAGTTCTTTCTGTTGTCTGCGTGTGTGTCTGTAGAGCGCTGCGTCCGGCAACACTGAAGCAGCAGGAGGAGGAGGATTCTAAAATAAATTCTCACCTAGTAGCTGCCACCTCTATCCGTAATACCCGAGGGTTCAATTCAGCAGCCAAACGTGCATTCAAATGGCTAAGCAGATAAGAGACTTTATTCTTAATTCAGATTTCATTGGCATATCTTTCCAAGACACTTATGAAAAATGCATAAGGTGCCAATGCAGGGTCTGTAACGTGTGTTTTTCATGTGTCCTGGAAAAAAATGGTATGTCTGGCAACCCTACTTAAATACACCCCCCCAACCCCCCTCTTACTTTCACCAAGGAGAGAATTAGTAAAAGTTACTGCTTTGCCACTGAAATCTACTGAAAATCAAACCGTTTTGAGGATGAGAGAGGAAGTTTCCACAACCTGAAAAGTTGGCAGAAAGATCTGACAGGAATCTTGAAATTTGAAAATTTAAAAAATGTGCTTAGAACTGATAAGTCAGGAACTTAGTCAGTGCCCTGCTAGGTTAGACCAATGGTCTGTTCAGCCTAGCATCCTGTCTCCGACATTGGCAGACAGTTTTGGTTACCTCATGGAAGGTCATAATGGAAGAATCATTCCCTACCCTGACAGTCAGAGGTCTTATCCCCCGAATAACTAGACTAATTTATGTATTTATTTATTTAAATTTATACCCTGCCCTTCCATGGAGGCTCAGGGCGGTTTACAGAAACAAAGGCACAAAAAGAAAAATAGTAAAAATGCAAAACAATACAATAAAATCCCCTAAAAATCCCTCCCCTCGCCCCAAAACCCCACCCGCCCACCCGAATTTGCAACTCCCACCTGCCAAAAGCGCTGCGAAAAAGAACACCGCCTCTGGAATATGCTCAAGGTCAGGTTTTGATGGATCTCCGGGGGAAGGGAGCACTGGGGCAGCCAGTGAGAACACCTCTCTGCCGTGCGGGCCCTTGTCGTACGGACAAGATTGGTCGGTGGTGCCCACAAGAGGGCGCCGCTGGCCGACCGCAGGGGCCGCAGTGCGGCATGGAAAGACAGGCCGGTCTCTCAGATATATGCAGCCCAAGCCATTTAGGACTTTAAAGGTCAAAACCAGCACCTTGAATTGTGCTCGGAAAGCTACAGGAAGCCAGCGCAGACTCTGAAGCACCGGCGTAACGTGCTTGCGGTGACCCAGCCCTGAAAGGAGCCGGGCTGCTGCGTTCTGCACCAGCTGCAGCGTCTGAAAAGTCACCAAGGGCAGCGCCCCCCCCCCCCCCGTAAAGAGCATTGCAGTTCCTCTAACCTCAAGTTGATGAAAGCGTGGATGATGGTGGCCGCCAGATCTGAGCGAGAAAGAAAAGGCCGCAGCCTTCTCACCAGTTGGTGTTGGTGAAAAGTGTTTCTGGCCACTGCAGCAACCTGACAATCTGGGTGTAGCAGAGGGTTCAGAAGCACTTCAAGGCTGCAGATCTGAGTAACTAGAGCGGGCTAGACCCCGCCTCAACAACAGGGGTCCCAATTGCCTCCAAATCAAAAGATTGGCCAACCATCATCACTTCAGACTTGTCTGGATTCGGCTTCACTCGGCTAACCCTCCATCCAGTCCCCAACAGCAGCCGGGCGCCGGGAAAGCACCGAGACTGTGGGAGAGAGGTAGAACGTGAGTGGTGCCACTGTGCCGTACTGGATCAGACCAATGGACCATGGTCCGCTGAGCCAAGCATCCCCTGTCTCCAAGAGCGGCCAATCTCCGTCACTTGGATGAAGCCCCCAACAGGTCACCATGGGGCGATCCATTCCCTGTTGTCCACTCCCAGCTCCCGACAGTAAAAGGTTACATTCCCCGAAGCGGACCTGGCTAGTAGCTGCTAATGGACCGATCTTCCGAAAACGTATCCAATCGTTTTTAAACCCAGCTATTCTACTGGCCCTTCTGGCAACAAATTCCACAACTTAATTGTGCTGTGAATGAAAAAAACAACAACCCCAAACTCTTATTTGTTTTAAATCTGCTACTCATTAGTTTTATGGAGTGTCCCCTAGTTTTAGTAGTATTTGAGAGGGCAAATAACCATTCCCTACTTACTAGTTCCACCCCACTCATAATTTTATAAACTTCTATCCTATCCCCCTCTCAGTCGCCTCTTCTCCAAGCTGAAGAGCCCCAACCCGTCCAGCCTCTCTTCCTACGGGAGCCGTTCCAGACCCTGGATCATTTTTGTTGCCCTTCTCTGCACCTTTTCTAGTTTTACTATATCTTTATTTTTGAGATGGGGCGACCAGAACTGCACACGCTATTCCAGGTGCGGTCATACCCTAGATTTATATGGCATTATGATATTTTCAGGTTTAGCCTCAGTGCCTTTTCAAATAACTCCTAACGTTCTGTTTGCTTCGACGGCCGCTGCACGTCGAGCGGAGGATTTCAATGTATTGCCCACAAGGACCCCCAAGATCCTTTTCCTGAGTGATAACTCCCAATTTAGAACCCAGCATTAGTTCGGGTTATTTTCCCCTACGTGCATCACTTTGCACTCGTCCACGTTAAATTTCATCTGCCGCTTAGAAGCTCAGTCATCCAGTCTTGCAAGATCCTCCTGCAATTCCTCGCAGTCTGCTTGTGTTTTAACTAGCTTGAATAACCGTGTGTCATCGGCAAATCTGATCACCTTGCTCTCTACTCCCTTTTCCAGATCGTTAATGAATACATTAAGCAACTCTGGTCCCAATACAGACCCCTGGGGCACTCTACTGGTTACTTTGCTCCAGTGTAAAACTGACCATTTAGTCCTACTCTTTGCTTCCCATCTTTTAACCAGTTACTGTTCCACAACAGGACCCCATGACTTTTTAATTTCCTCAAGATTCTCTCATGAGGGACCTTATCAAATGCTTTCTAAAAATCCAGACACACTATAGCGACTGGCTCACCCCTATCCAGGGACGTAAGAGCTCCAAACCTCTGAATGATCTCGCTCAGCGGCTTCGGATAGACGTTGAACAGGGGGGGAGATGGAATGAAGCCCTGCAGGACCCCACAGGGGAGGTCCCGATTGGGCCGAGGAACAATCTCTTATCACCACCCGGTGGGACTTCCCTGACAGGAACGAATGGAACCACTCAACATAGGCCCCCTGCAGGGCCCTGCAGATGTGTCAACAACAGCCTTTGATGGCGCTATCCTCTAAGAACATATCTAATAATTTTTTGAACCCACTTATGCTTTCACAAGGCCCTCTGGCAGTGAGTTTCACAGGTTATTGAGTGGAGCGTGTGTGTGTGTGTGGACAAAAACTTTCCTTTTATTTGTCCTAGCTCTGCTGCCAGTTAGTCTCATAGGGCGTCCTCTAGTTCTAGGATGATGAGAATGGGTCAATAACCGCTTCCTATTGCCTTGCTCTGCCAGTTAGTCTATAGGGCGTTGTCTAGTTCTAGGATGATAACGGGTCAATAACCGCTTCCTATTGTCTTGCTTTGCCAGTTAGTCTCATAGGACGTCGTCTAGTTCTAGGATGATGAGAACGGGTCAATAACTACTTCCTATTGCCTTGCTCTGCCAGTTAGTCTCATAGGGCGTCCTCTAGTTCTAGGATGATGAGAACGGGTCAATAACTACTTCCTATTGCCTTGCTCTGCCAGTTAGTCTCATAGGACGTCGTCTAGTTCTAGGATGATGAGAACGGGTCAATAACTACTTCCTATTGCCTTGCTCTGCCAGTTAGTCTCATAGGGCGTCCTCTAGTTCTAGGATGATGAGAACGGGTCAATAACTACTTCCTATTGCCTTGCTCTGCCAGTTAGTCTCATAGGACGTCGTCTAGTTCTAGGATGATGAGAACGGGTCAATAACTACTTCCTATTGCCTTGCTCTGCCAGTTAGTCTCATAGGGCGTCCTCTAGTTCTAGGATGATGAGAACGGGTCAATAACTACTTCCTATTGCCTTGCTCTGCCAGTTAGTCTCATAGGGCGTCGTCTAGTTCTAGGATGATGAGAACGGGTCAATAACCACTTCCTATTGCCTTGCTCTGCACCTTTCATGATTTTGTAAACTTCTATCCTCCCCTCAAATCATCTCTTCTTCAAGCTGAAGGGCCTCTAAGCTATTGAGCCTGTTCTCGAATGGAAGCTGTTCCAGATCCTTGATAATTTCTGTTGCCGCTCCAGCTCCTTTTCCAGTTCTGCGCTATCAATGAGAAGTGGCGACCATGACTGCAGACGATATTCCATATGTGAATGCCCCACTGATTTATTTAGCAGCAACACGAGTTTCTCCACTTCATTTTCTATCCCTTTCCTTCTAATTCCTGCCCTTCTGGTTTCCATTCTGACCGCTGCTGACCGCCGAGGGGATGTCTTCCATGAATTGTCCACAAGGACGTTCAGATCCCAAGGGATCTCAAATGCCAAGATGTTCCCCTTTGAAAAATTTCCACGGGCTCCGGCCAGCTTGTGGTGAGAGAATTAAGCGACTCAATCTGTTTAGCTTCTCAGCGAGGAGGTTAAGAGGTGACTTGGATGACTGTGTTTTAATCTTTTCATGGGGAGAAAACTCCGGGCTGTATAATCCAGCAGAAGGAGGACCAGTAGCTGGGATATAAAGATGGCGATGTCCAGTTTAGAACCAACGCACCAATTGTTAACAGAGAGGAGGGTTAGAGCTGTCAGCCAAAGGAATGATGATGTCGGCAAGTCAAGATTTCCAAAAGGACAGAGCAGAAGAAGGCAACAGAGAAGGGCAAAAAAGATGACTTGGAAAAAGAAGTAAAGAGAGGCGGTCAGACCAGCAGATGACACAAAGTTCGCTTCCATCGTCACAGAGGATGGAATAAGAGATAATGGGCTTTAAATTGCAGCAATGGGGGATTTTGGTTAGATGGGAAAAACTTCCTAAGTGGAAGATCTTTGGGGCAGCGGAGGAATAAGGTGCCGAAGGTGGATGTGGAATCTCCTTCCTTAGATGTTTTCAAAACCTAGCTGGACGACCATCTTAAGCAAAGGACATCTGGACCTTGGAGCAGGGGGGTCCGACTAGATGACCTCTGATGTCCCTTCCAACCCCACCCTTTTACAATCGTCGTCATGAGAGTTCATTCCAAAGCAATCTGTAAAAGGTTAAAAGATCACGCATGCCTGGTGCAATGAAACGGCAGGTGAAAACCAATGTCAATCAGTGCAAAGGGATGCAAATCGCAGGGGAAATAATCCCAGTGCTACACATGCAATGCTGGGTGTTTACCGTCCGCTTAAGGATTTTCGAGTCCGTGTTGGAATGGTTGGGAGTGGGATTGCAGAGAAAATGCAGATTCTTGCAACGCGGCCACATAAACGCATACGGTGCGTGCCAACATCTTGAATATTGTATACTGTTCTAGTCATCCCATCTCAATAAGGACCGAGTAGCTTCAAAGAAGGGTAACAGAGTTGGCCTGTGATCTGGAACGACTTCTATACAAGGAGAGGTTCAATAGGTTGGGGCTCTTCAGCTGGAGAAGAGACGACTGAGAGGGGGTAGGATAGAAGAAGTTTACAAAATCACGAGTGTCATGGAGCAAGTCAATAGGGCCCTGTTATTTACCGTATTAGCAGAATTAGGGGACACTCCATGAAACTAACTGGCTAGAGATTTAAGACAAACAAGGACTGAGAGATAGGGAGGACTCGGAGCAAGGCCCTGAAGCCAGTGGAGGAAAGAGAGAGGAAGGGGTTGAATGTGCGGTCATCTGAATGGCTTGGTCTCCAAAAATATTTCCATTCCCCAAAGGAAATATTCTCTCTCTTCTCAGTTCACACAAAACCAGAGAGATGTCCCCATCGATATCGCCCAACAGGCCCTATTGAGGAGGGGAAGGCTGTCATTGGGTGCTGAATCCCACTGTCCCTCTTTCATGGGTCAGAGACAAAAAGACTGGGATTCAAGCCTTCTCAGGCTCACCTTTCCTGGTGGCCTCCAAGGAAAAAGCCCTTGAGAGACTAATGGGGAGAGGATGGAACCACCCAAAACTAAGTGGGGTGAGAATGAAGCAGGAGAGCATATGTATGCGCTTGGCATGTTGGGAGACGTGAGCGCGTGAGGGGCAGAGCTTATTTGCCGAGGGGTGGAGCTTATTGGCTAGTGGGTGGGGCTCGTCCCTCATTGGCTGCTCGAAATGTTGGCAGGCGTGCCCATCCGGACCGTCGCCCTTGGGTACAACGTGGGAGCGACGCTTTGGCCGGGACGAGATGCCCCTTGAGGTCTCTCCCACCCCTAACGTTCTGTGAAAATCCCACCGGCCTTTCCACTGGCCTTAGATACGATCTGGGGTCTAGAAGTTGAGTTTCAAAATGGCAGACTGAAGAAAGAGCGTCAAGCTGAACAGGATTTCTTGAAGGGGGGTCCTGAAATGAGTGAGAGGAAAAAAAAATGAGAGAGAGAGAGCTCCCTTTTCCAACGCTCTGTGAGATTGCCCCCTGCCCTCCCCCTGCCGATCCCATTCTTGCCCATTCCCGTTGAGCAGTGTGACATGACAATCCTTGTGCTGACTCAGCTTGGCCCAGCCTAGGGGATGACAGGACTTTGCTGACAAACAGAACATATGCCATAGCGACAGTAGGAGTGCTGCTAACTAGCGCTGGTTTTGTCTTGCTTCCTTTCTGTGGGGTTGGGGAGGGGTTGTACCTCACCTTTCCACTTGGGGATCTAGCAGTAGAGTGCAGGGGGGGGGGGGG
>QEPC01009531.1:269758-282812 GCA_003113815.1 Sphenodon punctatus
CGGGGGGGCTGGGAGCCAGGACTCCTGGGTTCTCTGGGAGGGGAGTGGGGGCTAGTGGGTGAGAGCAGGGGGGCTGGGAGCCAGGACTCCTGGGTTCTCTGGGAGGGGAGTGGGGGCTAGTGGGTGAGAGCAGGGGGGGCTGGGAGCCAGGACTCCTGGGTTCTCTGGGAGGGGTGAGTTGGAGTGAAGCAGGCCTCAGTGCAGGGGGATTGGGTTCGATAACCCCACGGTGCTAGGATTTGCTTCCACTCTTTGTCAGGTGGAGACCATCGGGGATGCCTACATGGTGGCCTCGGGGCTGCCGAACCGCAACGGGAACCGGCACGCGGGCGAGATCTCCAACATGTCCCTGGACATCCTCAGCTCCATAGGCACCTTCCGGATGCGCCACATGCCGGATGTGCCCGTCCGGATACGCATTGGCCTCCACTCGGGTACGGAGATGTGACGTCTAGGTGGAGACACGCCCATGCCCCGCCCCCTTGCATAGGCCCCGCCACACACATCTACGTTCTGGCCACTCCCCCACAGGGGCTATCCCCATCCCCACAGCTATAGCCCCACACACTGGCTAGCCTTCTGTGGCCCCATCCACCCACATTGACTGCCCTTCCTATCTTTGCCCCCGCCCCCTGCACTGGCCCCACCCCCTGCACTGGCCCCGCCCCCTGCCTCTGTGCCCCCACTTCATGGTAACATCCACACAGTAGGTCCAACCCTCTCCCCCCAACTGCACACCAAATGGTTCCTTCCCGATGCTGTGGCCTCAGACAGGGCACAGTGCTCAGAGCTCTGGGCTCAGGCTCTCTGCAGACTCAGGCGGGCAATGAGGCAGCTCCCCCCCGCTCAGAGCTCTGGGCTCAGGCTCTCTGCAGACTCAGGCGGGCATCAGTCACACTTGGTCGCTGTCTGCCTCTCTGCAGATGTGACCCCTCCCCTCGTCTCTTTCTCCCTGCAGGTCCCTGCGTGGCTGGAGTGGTGGGGCTGACCATGCCCCGATACTGTCTCTTTGGGGACACCGTTAACACTGCCTCCCGAATGGAGTCCACAGGCCTGCGTGAGTCGCTGGAGGGCAGGGCAGGAGAGCACTTTAGTGACCCCCAAACCAATGGGGAATGGAGGGGTGGGAGCCATGGGGTGCTCTGGGGAAAGCTCTCCCCACAAGTTTGGGGTGCCGGGAGGGTGAGAGAGAGAGAGGAATGTGTGTGTGATGGAAAGGGGAGGGGGTGTCTTTGTATGTTGTGTTACCACGGAGGGCCTTTTGCCGTCCCCAGCCCCCATCTCGTCTACTCTCCCTCTTCCCTGCAGCTTATCGCATCCATGTCAATCTCCGCACGGTGCAGATCCTGCACTCGCTCAAGGAGGGCTTCAAGCTGGACCTTCGGGGCAAGACTGAACTCAAGGTAACGGTGCCCCATGCCCTGCTCTGCCCCACCCACCTCTGCTATGTCTGTTGCCCCTCAACCCCCACCCGCAGCCCCTGCTCCCCCGGCCCTGGGCTTCCCCACCCAGCTCTGCCGCTGCCCCTCAACCCCCACCCGCAGCCCCTGTTCCCCCGGCCCTGGGCTATTACCTGCAGTGACACTCACCTGGATCCAGTAGAGCAGGGAGGGGGGGGGCTGGGAGCCAGGACTCCTGGGTTCTCTGGGAGGGGAGTGGGGGCTAGTGGGTTAGAGCGGGGGGGGAGGCTGGGAGCCAGGACTCCTGAGTTCTCTGGGAGGGGAGTGGGGGCTAGTGGGTTAGTGCAGGGGAGACTGTGTGTGGTAAAATTGAGGTTTGGAAATCCTGAGATGTCACTGCAAGTCATGGGATTTCAGTTGTGTTTGAAATGCTGGAAATGGGATGTGCTTGGTAAAATTGGACTCAGGCTGTGACTGGGGTGCTTTACAAGGATGGGTCCCTNCAGCTCTGCCGCTGCCTCTCAACCCCCACCCGCAGCCCCTGTTCCCCCGGCCCTGGGCTATTACCTGCAGTGACACTCACCTGGATCCAGTACCTTAATACTCTCTCTCTGCTTCGCTGTGTAGGGGAAAGGTGTAGAAGACACATATTGGCTGGTGGGCCGAGAAGGATTCAATAAACCCCTCCCCATGCCCCCTGACCTGCTGCCGGGGTAAGAGCTTAGACCTTCAGGGAATGGGATAGGGGAGAGAGTTGATTGGGGGTCTGAGTTCTCTGGGAGGGGAGTGGGGGCTAGTGGGTTAGAGCAGGGGGGGCTGGGGAGCCAGGACTCCTGGGTTCTCTGGGAGGGGAATGGGGGCTACGACATCTACTACTCTTTCTCCACTGCAGGGCCAGCAATCATGGCATCAGCCTAGACGAGATCCCAGAAGATCGGAAGAAAAAGCTGCAGAAAGCTCGGCCAGGACAGGCGCTGATATAGCGGTGGGGCGTGAGGCCGGGCGGGCGGTGGTGGAGGTGGGTGAGCTGGGGGCAGTGGGGCGGGCGGGCAGGTCGTGCTGCCCTGGTGCCGGGAGACCCACACAGCTAGCTCCTCCTGTGGGCCGTGTCTCCTCTCATTTCTCTTGGTGGGGGGGAGCCCAGCACCCCAGTCACAGGGGGGTTTCAGGGAGCTCGGGTGTCGGGCTTGGTGGTTAGTCTGAGGGGCGAGGGTTCGAATCCTGGCCAGGCCTTGACAAAGGCCATCTGGACCCTTATTGTGAGAGGCTAATTCCACGAGGGCTTCTGCCTAAGGCTTGCCAGGCAAGCTGCCACCCTCCCTAACAAAAATGGGTGCAAAGTCCCTCCAGGACCCGGCGGTGCCTTCTGTGATGCCCCTACTGCCCTGTGCTCTTTCCTCCTCCCTCAGTGGACCTCCCCTGCCCTTCTCCCCCCCGCCAGCCCTACTTCCCCAGGCCCTGCATCATCTCCCCACACAGTATTGTACAGGAGAAAATCCCAGCCCTCATGGTACCCCCACTACCCTAACCCAAACCCAACCCTGGAAGCAGAATAAATTATGCAAACGAAACCAGTCTGCCTCATTTGCATGATTCATTCCAGGCGCAGGGTCATGGGTTGGGGGTCCGCACCCCCACTTTACCGGGTTTGAGTGACTCAGTTTCCCTCGCTCATAGCCCTCTTGAATTAGTTTCTCTCTCTGGCTGATTCAAGCCTGCCGCAGGGACAACCCCTTTGTCACCCAAGGGCCCGATCCTTCCCGTTTACAGACTCTTTACTCTCTGGGTTCGCAAGAGCTCGAGAACTCTTGTTGCTCACTTGTGTTCCAATGTTAGTCACAGACACTTCTTCATAAAGATAAGAAGTCAGTTTATTGATTACATAAGCAAGATAGTTGATACAGAGTGGTTACTAGAAATCAAGGTAAATATAACGCATTCCTAACCTATACTGGTTGAGTTCCTAAATAAGCATCTTACCCTACAAAGAGCCATAAGTTCCTCTCAGTCCTTGATATAGGCGACTGGGCCTTCAGCCTTAGAGTTGCTAGAGAGCAAAGTCTTGTCTCTCAATTCATGGTTTTTGGCCTCGCTGGCTGCAAGATGGTGAGTGAGTTCCTGATAGTCACTCCCCCCTCTGGGGTACAACTCCTTATATCCCCAGGAGGAAACTCCTCGTATCTTCTTGACGTTTCTAGAATTCCCTTTGTTTTCGTTATCAGCTTTCTCTGTCTCTTGCACGTAGGCAATGACTGCCAGCATTAGCATATAAATGTCCCTGGCCACCTGTCTGGGCCAGGGTCCCCAAATACACATTCTTTGTATCTCTTTGCATTTCCTGGAGCTTGGTCACGTGTCACAGTCCTGATTTGGGTTTTACAGTTCTCTGTTGTAACATTACATACATGTGGAACCTTTTGCTTTACATATTTACCAGACTTGTAGTCTACATGTAGGCCCATGTTACACGTGTGTGACCCTATGTTCCTCCGTTACACGCAGGACATGGGTTTCCTGGCTGTGGTCATAGAGCTGGATCATAGAGTTGAGGCCCAGAGTGCCCCGCACCCCACTGCTCAGTCAATGGGAGCAGAGGGAGGAGCAGAGATAGAGGCCTGCCCACTTGACTAAACTCTCCTCTTTTTCCTCTTTTTTTACCAGTTCAAGCAACAAATGAAACTCAGGGCCTACGCACCACCTGATGCTTTCTAACCAATCCTGATGGAGCCTTTTGGAGGCTGGCGAACAGGAGCGGCCCCATTCAAGGAGGATGGGAAATACGGGGCAGTTGGCAGGCTCCCTGGTACTCCGCCGGGCTGACCCCTCTCCCACCACGCACCTCTCTGCTCCTCCCGCCAGTCCTGGGACACGATGGGACTCTGGCCAAGAGCCAGATGCATGATGGGACTCTGGGTAAGCTAGGCATCACCTCCGTCGGCGCCAAAGGAACAGGTGCATGATAGGACCTTGGTCAACCTGTCAAGACCAAAAAGCCAAGTGCATGATGGGACTCTTGCTAACTTGGGAGCCACCATCTGCAATGACAAAGAACCAAGTGCATGATGGGGGCACTGGCCAACTGGAGACTCTTCACTGTCAGACCAAAGGGTCAGGTGCATGATGCGACTCTGTCCAACCTAGGACCCACCACCCTCAATGACCAATAGCCAGATGCATGATGGGACTTTGGCCAAGCTGGGAACAGCCATTCACTTCTTTAATGCACAACTCCTGCCTCCCCCCCCCCCCCCAATCTGACCTCTCTTGAAGGGGAGGGACTTTGACTGTATCGTTACTAAATAAGGATTGGGGAGAGGAAGGGAATTTATCTTCCGAATGTCTCACCAGCTACCCCCATACTCCACCTTAGGGGCATCTCTCCCACGTCCACGCTGTGATAGGCCGGCTGGTTGCAGGGAGGGGCAGCTGCCTCTAGGGGGCACCGGTGGAAACAGCCTCCCATCAGAGGACTCCCAGACGTCTGGCTCTCACCCACATCTGGCCGCAGGGGACTGCATGTTGTTATCATCGCAAACTCGATTGCATCTAGATCCGTGGCGAGAGAGGAGGGGCCTTCTTTCCCCTCTAGGGAGGACAGCTCTTATCTGGGGCTGGCCGGCTCAGGGGAACATTGGAGACTGGGATGTGGGGCCTTTCCCCTCTAGGGGGCGCTGACTCCGATCCAGCCTCAAGTCAGTGTGGGACTGTCTAGCGCACAGAAGGCCCTGGAAATGTGGTATGGAGCTGTACCCCCATTAGGGGGCGCTAGCCAGCCTCCCCAAGGATTGTTGAGGACTCTCTGAGTTTCACGGGGGCCTGAGCAAATCCATTGTCACAGCTGTAGGCACCAGTCTAGAACCCAAGAGGACTCTGGGAAATTCTTTAAAAACGCTCCGGTGGAATGGATAGCGTGTCGGACTCCCGGCAGCTGTCTGGAGGCATTCGGAGGCTGCGGATCTGAGTCAGTCATGTTCTCAGGGGTTAAATCCTTTCCAGCGCTACAGTTATATGATTATGTGTATCGATGAGGCAAACTGAGCCCGTGTAGGGTGACACAAACGGGCCTCCCAGCTCTACTGCCATCTTGGCTGCTCAAGGGCTAATGCTATCACAGCACCTCAGTGCGCAGTACACCCCCTGGCCACCTGGCGGCAGCATAGCCCCACGGGAACATTTCTGTGGCAGTCAGAAATTCTCTTTTTGTTCTTAAAAGGGATGATCTGGGCCTCATTTTTTGGCTTCTTTAAGAAGGATCCCAAAGGCCCATCACTATTTTTTTTAAAAAAAACCCTCTCTTCTTTTTCTGCTACAAATATAATAAAATCTCACAATCATGGATGGCTTGGAGGGGGTGGGGTAGGGATGTCACCAAAAAACAGGCACCCATAATCCCCAAATTACTGTCCCATGAAAAATCCTGCAATTCGGTGCTGATGTGGGGGACGCAGTGAGCATCAGGGATATTGAAATGACGATAGCAGTGCTGTCAAGTATTTCTTTGCAGGCTTCACACATAACAAAAGGAGGGAAAGCAACATTAAGTATTTAATCATGTAAACATATATAATAAAGGGGTTAAAAAACCCCCAATAACTATACACAAAATGGGGAAAAAAATAAATATATCAACTGGTTTTACAAAACCACACCAGAATACAAACAAGTTAGTTGTCTGCCGAAGGCTGGGAAACATAACAATATACACAGTAGTAGTTGTCTAGCGAATAAAAGCCCATAACAACTACTCAAACGCCCAGATGCGTTTCGGGGACGCAGCCCCTTCCGCAGTGGGATACCTTAAAATGATTAGTTTAGTTTCGTTTATTTCAGGCGTTAGCTTGTCGTCCTAGCTAGTGAAAAGTACAAAAGGTAAAACAAACTTAGCAAAACCATCACTACGTATGCAAATACATAATACATCCAATACAACTCCATAGGGGAGCAGTTCTCAAATATACAGGTAAGCAATTTTGTCAAGTTTAGCTGCAGTCCCTGCAGACTCGCATGTTAAAATTTCAATCTAATAACAATACATTTTCTCGATACTGCTCAGCTAGTAAAACACATGATGAGGCCGATCTCATCACATGCGCTTCTTGGGTGGTTAACAACATTGGGATCTTTCCCTCATCAGAGAGAGACGCTTTGTTTTTCCATCGTGGGCTTCACCACGCTTCCCTGAGATCACCACGAAACGCGCAGTATAAAAGAAAGTGCCTTAAACCGTCCACGCTGCCTTCCTCGCGTGCGCAGACGCGAGCGGCATAAGGGTATTTTTGCAAATCGACGGCGAAGAACTGCAGTGGAGAACAGCTGAAACCGTACTCTCATAAAGAGTCTACACGGTGAGGCGACCCAATTTGTCCAAATCCATCTCAGAAGCATGCTGCTGCTGCTGCTTTATTTCGGGGAGGAGCGGTGCCACCTTCCACTCCGCTAACGATGCCAAATCCTCCTGCTTAGCTACCTCCGATAAGCGAACATTGATCCTATTTCTCTGTTGGGCGGCGCTCTTCCCCCCAGAAACACGCAAAGGCCCAGCCTGCGCTTCGCAAATCTGGCAAGATCCGCATTATCCAGGAATAGTTTAGGACCCCCTTGATGTTCAAGCTTTTCTTGCAAGAAGTGAATTTTCTTCCAAATTCGCTAACCTTGCCCAATACCTCAGCCTTTGCCTCTTCCCTAATGTTGCTATTGCTAAGACTCCCGTCCCGTCTCTGCCCTTAGCACTGCCGCTGGGACCCCCAAGGGGAGACCCAAGAGGTTCCTTACAAATTGATTTTGGACCACTTCCAAGGTTTGTAAGTTATTATCCGATATAATTTCCATTCCAAAAGTGAATAATGCCTGTACCTTCATTTTATATATG
Source organism: Sphenodon punctatus (assembly GCA_003113815.1). Lineage (NCBI taxonomy): Eukaryota > Metazoa > Chordata > Lepidosauria > Sphenodontia > Sphenodontidae > Sphenodon > Sphenodon punctatus. The sequence continues at coordinate 277,028 of QEPC01009531.1, forward strand.
GCTAATATCTCCGATATATTCCCTCCTCTAGATTTCCTTGCTAATCTTAGAGAATTCCCTCGGCTGCCCCTGAGGCTTTTAGTTCACCGCGTTCGTTTCTATGTTCTGTACGGCGCCAAGTACATGACTGGCACTATATCAATCTTTATAATAATAATAATGAATAATTAATTAAACGTCTATGCTTCCCCCATAGAGTATTATTGGCCAGGGTCATGCCCAAATAGACATAAGAATCAGTCTGCTGAAAACTGACACCCCGTACACTTTGGTTTCCTCTTTCCCACTACCATGGTTCACTGTTAATTCGTTTTCCTCACAGTAATTCATCAGCACCTCTAATTGTCATTGAAGCCCATTTTGGGTTTGTGATATAATCACAATATCATCAGCAAACATCAGGGTGGCTACTGGTTCATTTTTAATCTTTGGGGGACAATTTTTGACAATACATAGTTTTTGGGGCAGGTCACTCAGGAAAATATTAAATAACAGGGGCGCAAGTACACATCCCTGTCGTCCTCCTGTCGTTTGAATATAAATCGGCTGGGATAGGGCACCATCCTGTCTCACTCTAATTCTAGCACTATTGTCTGTGTGGACCAAGATTAATAATTCCAAAAGATCCCAGTATCAATATTCAATTGGTACAGCTTACTCCACCATTAATTTCTGGGAATAGAATCAAATGCTTTTTGGAGATCTATAAAGGCNCCTAGAAACTTCTTCGCCCTATCGATTCTGAACTGCCGAGGGCGGTGGCCAACTATTGCTGGGTGGCCGACCAGATTAGACCGTCTATGTTGGGTCCTGCCCATTTATTTTTGTGAATTGATAGCGCTGCTGGGTCTTTTTATAGGTATCGGCTGGTCTGCCGGCCGATTGTTTACTACTTAATCTATTTATTACACAAGTTATTGGAAGTTCTCTTTGTGACTTCGTACGTCTTTGATATTTGTCTCGGAGCATTGTTTTTTTAATCTTTTTGTTATGGCTTCGGCTAAACAATAAACTTACTTACTTACTCTACGGAGTCCCAACTGGGGACGGCAAAGTACAGGTCATAGAGTTCATGTGAACGGCGTTTCCAACAGAGGATCTTGTGACACATGCCCTCAGTGCCGCCGTAAAGAGCCTTGGGGAAGAGCGGGGCTCAGACTGCAGAGCCCGGAGGAGCAGGGATCGGACATGATCTGGGGTCCCATCAGAGTCTGCAGGGAAAGATCCCTCAGTGCCTGCTAGCCCCAGTGCTTAGACACTCCACCCCACGCACATCCCGCACTTCTGCTCCCCTGGGAAGCAACTGGGGTTACTGTCCTCATAATGCAGCGGGAAACAAAAGCGTGAACGAGGAGAGAACCCAGGATTCCTGGCTCCCAGCCCCCCCTGCTCTAACCCACTAGCCCCCCCTCCCCTCCCAGAGAACCCAGGAGTCCTGGCTCCCAGCCCCCCTGCTCTAACCCACTAGCCCCCCTCCCCCCCAGAGAACCCAGGAGTCTTGGCTCCCAGCCCTCTCTATTCAAACTACACTAGACCCCACTCCCCTCCCAGAGCTATTTATAGGGCTGGGTGGCATTGCCTCCACCCTCTGGTAGGAAACCCAGAGGGGACGGGGCTATGTTGAAAAGGTCGGGCAGCTCAGTGGGGCTTTCACGCCTCCTTTCTGCCATAGCTCCGCCCCTTACGGGGAAGTGCTCTGTGGGGGGCGGGGCCACATAGGAAAGGGGGCGGGGCAAGGCATGGCCCGCCTCTTTCAGCATATGGCCCTGCCTCTCGCAGGTGTTGCGACATCCCAATGCTCCACAGGGGGGGGGGGGGGGGTCACATTGGGGGCTACTTTCTGTCCCCTGCCTGTTGCTCGGTTTNCCACCATTAATTTCTGGGAATAGAATCAAATGCTTTTTGGAGATCTATAAAGGCGAGGAAAAGATTCCCCGCCCTTATCTTAACATATTTATCAATAAGGTGAGAGAGAATAAAGCAATTATCTGTGGTAGAACGCTGTTTTTGGAAACCGAATTGCTCACGTGGAATTAAATGACCTGTACGCACCCAGTCGTCCAAGTGCCTTAGCAAAATTTTGGCATCAACTTTCCCCATTATTGGAAGAAGGCTAATGGGCCGATAATACCCAGGATCCATAGGATCTCCTTTTTTTATAAATTGGCACTATAATACTCATTCCCCAGCTCTGCAGTATCCTTTTCGTGATATTGATCTGGGTGAAGTAATCTGCGGCTAATGGCGCCCACCAGGTTGGAGCAACCTGGAGCACCTCGGCTACAAAATAATCATGACCAGGCAGCAATCACTTCCAGTACCTCCCCTTCCCTCAAGATTAAGTTGCTCGCCTCCTTGCCTATTTGGGGCATAGTCAATACCTGCATTCCCGTTTTCTAAGGAGGGGACATATGCAAGAGGATCTGTCCTCTCAAGTTCCTCCAAAACCTGAAAACCGTTTGACAAGCTTACAGAGTCATGTTGGTTCAACTCCCCTATTTTTAGGTGCTTAGTTTTTGGGGTTCCTACCAGTACCGGTAAGGTAGACCGCCACAGCATCTTCCGTTCCATAGTGGGCTGGCAAATATGTTATTCAATAGATGGTTACAATATCCTCCCAGCCAGCCACAGTCGACGCCTAAGGCCGTGCACACAAGGGCACGCCCTTGTGCGTGCAGTCCCCGGCGCGCGCCTCTGGCGCCACCGAAGGCTCAGGCGGCGAGGAAACCCTCCCGGCGGTGACTCCTCCTCCTCAGACATGCTCCCTTCAACCTCTCAGTGTGCAGGCAATTAACAAGCTCTCGGTGGGGTCTAGGGATACCCGACCACCTTCCGTGCAGTCCCAAGGGCAAAACCGTTCTCCGGGTCCCCGCCTCGTCACGCTCTCCCCGCTGCGTTCCGCTCTCCCTTCTCCTCTTGGAGTACTATGTTCAGTTTTGGGGTCCTCAGTTCAAGAAGGATGGTGGCAAAATGCTGTGAATCAGTCTAGGGGGTGGACTCCTTCCGCTCCTCCGTGCTGTCCGTCCATCCAAATGTAAAGGGGGGGGGCACCCACACCCACGCACAGCCCCACCAATGGGCAACACCCTTTGGTGTCGCCCTTTGGCTGAGGCCCAAGGACTGATGCCCAAAGGGCCCCAGCCTCTGAAGAAGTACCTGAATGAAGAGGGAAACAGCCACTGAGCGCAGGGTCCTTGCAGTCAGCTCTCCCTTCCCCCAGCCACATTCAGCTGCAACCACTCCACCTAAAATTATTAGAAGGACGTATTTGCGTAGGCTGCGGAATAAAAAGACAAATGCTTCAAAGACAAAGACTACACAATCTTGGTGGGATGTTTTGACACTTTTTCATCCCCGGTCTATGGAGATTTATCTAGATTCTCCATATGGTAACACTAGAGCTCATTGGGTTTATTTACCCCTTTGCTTATTATATATGTTTCCATGATTAAATACTTACAATATTGCTTTCCCTCCTTTTGTTGTGTGTGAAGTTTGATAGGACTTGTGTTCTTGAGGTAGGGAGGTTTTCACTGTGACTGGGGGTGCCTGTTTTCTTCTTGTTTCTTTGGGGGCCTCTCTTGTGGATTGGCGGTCTCTCAATCTTTCACTTTTTTTACATAGAAGATTTTTCTCCCAATGGCTTGTTGGTTGTTTTGAGATAAATAGTTAACAAACAGAGAGGGCTCCTGTCAGAGGGCAATCTTCCTTATTCATTTTGCCCCTCCGTGAGTTTAAGTTGCAGAAAGATAGATGCCTTGCTTAGAGGATTTTGAATAGGAGAAATCCTAAGGCAGAGAAATGCTTCAGTCAAGAGTGCCTCTAGGATTAGTTTCTCCACCGTCGAGGCACCAAAGTCCCAGTGGAAAACCCTTCTGGATCCCCCAAGCTCTCCTCTCTGTTGCCTGGTCCAGAGGAGAAGACTGATCCAACGTTATCCTTAATATATGTCTGTAGACAAAAAGCAGACAAAAGGGGTGGCATCTGATCCCATCGGGACGCTCTGTGTCCATATTTGTCTGCAGGAAAAAAGAAATTTCATTTAAAAGGACGGCCTCCAACCAGCCCTCCCCTCTCCATCCTGGTGCTTGATATGTTCCTGTATGTAGAGGAGTCTTAAAGAGCTGGTTCTCAATTGGCTGGTATTTGTCAGCAGACAGAAAAAAAAACCCTTAGCATAGTGGCCTGCTGACCAATCCTATTTGTTCTGTCCATTTAACGTCCTCAGTATTTTATCTGCAGATAAAAAACTAGCATTCTTAAAGGGGCAGCCAGTCTTTGTGGACAGAAACTGTGACATTCAGTCCGCCACCTTTCTCCAGGTGACACTTAGTTGACTTGTTTAATATTTGTCTGCAGATTAAAAATAATGGATGTCTTCAGACTAACATTTCTTAAAGGGGTGGTCAGTGCTATTTGTGTATCTGGGAAGATGACACTCTATATACTTATTATTTTGATTCTGCAGACAAAAAAGGGGGTTTGCCTTTTCTTCAAGGGGTAGGCCATATTTTTCCTCCTGAGTTTCTGACAGCACGCTGTGTGCTTGGTTGATATTTGTTTGCAGGCAAAATAGTAATAATTCTTAAAGGGATGATTGCTTTTTTTTTGTCTGAAGATGAAAAATTGTTTGTCTTAAAGAGGAAGGCCAAGATTAGTCATTTTTATCCACCCTCAGTTTCAGATGACATTCTATGTACTTGGTAAATATTTGTCTGCAGGCAATAATACTAATACTAATGATCCTTAAAGGGATGGCCACTTTTTGACTGGAGACAAATTTCCCTTTTCTTAAAGGGATGGACTGTGATGAGTAACATTTATCCACCTAGATAGCACAGTATATCCATGCTCAATATTTGTCTGTGGGCAATAATAATACTAACAATCCCTAAGGGGGTGGCCACTTAGTGTCTGGAGACAAAAAATGTTTTTCTTAATGGGTCAGATGGTGGCACTGGTTAGTCATATTTATCCACCTCAGTTTTGGTGGGGGCTCTCTATAAATCATCCATATTTGTCTGTAAGCAAACAATATTACTAGAAATTGTTCTTAAAGGGATGGCAACTTTTTGTCTAGAGATGAAAAATTGCTTTTCTTAAAGGGGCAGACTGGATAAATATGAGTCGTATTTATCCATCCAAATTAGGAGGCTGCTATGTATATGTGATCAATATTTATTTGCGGGCAATAATAATACTAAGAAACTGTTCTTAAAGGGGATAGCCATTTTTTGTCCAGACATGAAAAATTAAGTTTTCTTAAAGGGGCAGGCTGTGATTAATCATATTTATTTATCTACATTTTGCAGGGCAAAATACATGATCAATATTGTCTGCGGGCATTAATAATATTAAAAATTGCTCTTAAAGGGATGACCACTTTTTTGTCCAGAGATTAAAAATTGCTTTTCTTAAAGGGGCAGGCTCTGATGAGTTATATTAATCCACCTGAAGTTTGGGCACTGTGTATATATGATTGATATTTATCTGCAGGCAATAATAATACAAAAAAAAATAAATCATTCTTAAAAAGGTGGCTGCTTTTTGTCCAGAGATGAAAAGTTGCTTCTCCTAAAGGGATGTGGAACGATAACGTAAAGGTGTGTGTGTGTCACTGGCAGCGGGGCACCCGGCCTCGCAATCTGATTGTCTATCATTTTCATAGACTGTGTACAAATTGTACTTTCTTTCTTTCTTCTTATATATTTTTTTGGGCGAAGATATTTATCTAGGGGTGGGGGGAGGGGTTGGTAGCCTCCGATGGGGGGGTGGGAGCAGGGGG
>QEPC01009531.1:296702-307047 GCA_003113815.1 Sphenodon punctatus
GAGCCAGGACTCCTGGGTTCTCTGGGAGGGGAGTGGGGCTAGTGGGTTAGAACAGGGGGGGTTTGGAACCAAGGCTCCTGGGTTCTCTGGGAGGGGAGTGGGGGCGGGGGAGTGGGTTAGAACAGGGGGGACTGGGAGCCAGGACTCCTGGGTTCGATGTGTCAGGAGCTGGGATTCAGTGTTGATGTTTGTCTTTTCCCTTCAGCTGGAAGGACTACGCCCCAGGCGTTCCCCGCTGTCTCGATGCTGAATCTGTGGACGACCTGGATAAGGATGTCAAATATTCCTTCATCAAATCTGTCATCTTTGCTTCACGTTCCAAAGCCTCGTAAGCCTTGGGGTGGCTGGGTACTGTCAGGTCCTGGAGCAGGGGGATGAGGAAGGGCTGAAATTTACTGTAGGTAGTAAATGGGGGAGTGGCTGTATCTTGGGACTCTCTTGACCAAAGAGGCTGAAATTTGCACCATGGATGCTTCCATTGCCTCTAAACCAATGTGCCAGTTCCCAAGCTGTTCCATTCAAGTATGGCCATTTATGAGAACATCCACCAGGATACCTCAGGCCGCAATACCAAAGTTGTCCCTGTGAAGCCAAAGGCTTTGGCCTGCCTTAGTGGTGGCGGGGAGTGTATTTTGGAAACCCTTTGACAGAACAGGCTGAAATTTGCACCATGGATGCTTCCTCTGCCCCTAAAGCAACGTACCAGTTTCTAAACCGACCCATTCATATTCTGACATTTTTGAGAGCCTCTTCCGAGACGCCTCAGACAATCCTACTAGAGGTGTCCCAGTGATGCCAAAGGCTTTGGCATGAATGATGGGCTCTGGCTAGGCACGTGGGGGGACCGGATGTTGCTCCCCTCACTTCAGTGGGACCCCAAGGGTTGAGGGGAGAATATGATACACTCTGGTACCCCTCAGGAAGGTGGAGCTGAAGCTGAAGGGCTATTCAGACAGCCAGGAGTCTTGGGAGCAGCTGGACGACATCAAGAAGGTTTTCGCATTCAATAAGACCGAGGTGTCAGGTAAGGAGGTCACAGGCAGCTAGGGTCAGCCCCCCCACCCCAATGCAACGCCTTCCCCTCCTCCTTGTGATTGTCAGTCTCACCTGGTCATCTCTCTGAGGTAGGATCAGTACAGTACTCCTCAAAGCTGTGGGGGAAAGCTACGAGTCCTGGCTCCCAGCCCCCCCTGCTCTAACCCACTAGCCCCCACTCCCCTCCCAGAGAACCCAGGAGTCCTGGCTCTGTTTCCCCAGAGTACGTCACCAAGCACTGGAAAGAGGATGAATTTTTCGGGTACCAGTATCTGAATGGTCTGAACCCCATTGTGATCCAGAAATGCACCAAGATCCCATCGAACTTCCCTGTGGTGCAGGAGATGGTGGCCGAGTTCCTGGGGGAATCCACCACCCTAGCAAAGGAGCTGAAGGTAACACAGCTCCCTCCTGGGCTCCAGCTCTGTGGAGTCCCCGTTATCCGGTCGTGCTGCCCCCTCGGCCCTCCCAGCTAGCAAGAGGCCTGTCTGGGAATGGAACCCAGGAGTCCTCAGCACGCGAGGGGGATCCACGTGGGGGCAGATAGAACCCCCTAATTGAATCTTCCTAAGAGACTCCATTGGGAATGGAACAGCTCTGAGACAGATGTGCCCAACATCTGGAGAGTGGCGGGGGCCAGGAAGCGGCGGGGGCAATTTTAAAAGGGAAAAAAAAGTTTCCTTTGTTCCTTGCGGCTCCGATGCCTAGGAGCTGCAGAGGGGGGGAAGCAGCAGGCACAGGCAGCAAAGGTGGCATGGTAGGGAGGGCCGGCCCGAGGCATCATGCCTCCCCCCGGCGAGGGGGCCCCCTGCCGCCGCGTGGAGTGGGGACCCTGCTCCCTGGACCCCGGGCGCAGTGAGTTTTCAAATTCCAAGTACCGACTCCGCACAGCCACTGCGGGGCCATGATGCCTCGGCCGGCCCAGGGCCCCCACAGGCACGGGCGCAACCGAGCCCCCCCCGCCGCGCCACGGTAGCTACGCCACTGAGTTGTTCCCAACCACTGTTAGGGCACTGCTGCGGGGAAGCTCGCAGTTCTGGCCTTTCAACATCTACAATGTCTAGCTCCCCCGCCCCAACTCCTTTGGGATCCTGGGCCCCACCCTGCACCCCTCGATTCACCTTCCTGTTTCCCCCTCATCCTGCAGGCTGGACGCATCTTCCTTGTGGACTACAAGATTCTGGAGGGACTCCCCACTGGGAAGAACAATGGGCGGCCTCAGTACCTGGCAGCCCCCCTCTGCCTCCTGCACCTCAACTCTGACCAGCTCAGGCCCATCGCCATCCAGGTGAGAGCAGGCGCTTTCTGTTCCCCGCTGGGGGTACCTTGGGGTGGAGGAAAGGGGGCAAGAAATGGAGGCCCGTGGGCAGGTACAGGGGTGGTGGAAATAAATTTCCTTATCTACCCACTCAGGGGACCTCTAGTGGCAGCCAGGGGAATTGCAAGGCATGGAGTAGCTCCAGCGCCCTCAGGGGGCCCCTAGTGGCAGGTGAGGGTGTTGCAGGCTAGGAAGCTATATAATGGCTGCAGGAGGCCTGTAGTGGCAGATGGTAGTTACACTGGGCATGCGGTGTTCACAGCTCCCTCAGGAGACACCCCCCCAGTGGCAACTATTGATATTGCAATGAATAGGATAACTGCAACCCTCCCTTCAGAAGACCTCTAGTGGCAGCCATTGGTATTGCGATGCAGAGAATAACTGCAATCCCCTTAGGAGAGTCCTAGTGGCAGCTGTCAGTACTGCAGGGCTAGGAGGACACTATAATGCCCTCAGGAGAACACTAGTGTCTGTTGATGGTACTGCAGGACATGGGGCAGCTATTGCCCCCTCAGGAGACCCCCAGTGGCAGGCAGAAGTATTGCAACCTTTCAACCCCACAGTGCAGGGGTTAGCATTGTTACGAATGGGGTTTATGTCACATTCCCACATCCACTCTTTTGTCTACCTGCTGCCCCCTGCTGGCAGAACCCAGTACTGCAGGCTGCTTTTTAGTAGGGCTGCAACCCGATTAGCAATTTTAGTTGATTAATCGATTAAGCCTTTCCAGTAGTAGTAAGCTTTATTCGGCGTCCGCTTTCGCCATAGCCTAAGCAACGTAGACATACACAGACAGACATACACAAATCACCTATCAGACAAATTAAAAACAGCGGCGAACGCAGAGTCACGTTATGTCTGGTACACATAATATATCCAAGCTACAGTTAGCCCAGGGCAATTAAAGCATACTACTACTGATTAAGCCTTTTTGTTGTTTAATCGATCGATTCACATTTGCATAAATTTGCATGCACTGGGTAAACTTGCCTTCAGCTGGAATGCGTCCCCTTGAGCTAGGGACTCAGAACTATGGACTGTCAGAAGGTCCTGGCAGCTAACCGATTAATCGGGGGACAAATTTTAATTGGTTTCAGACATTAATTGATTAATCAGTTCGATTAATGGCTGCAGCCCTACTTTTTAGGCATTTTTTAACTATAGGTAAAGGGAATGTCTTATGGGGATGTTGTGTCTGTCTGTGGCTCCATATGGCATGGGTGACATCACGCCTGTTGTGACACGGCCAGGCAGGGACTAAGCGCTAAGGCCCTAGTCACCGGACAATGGAGGCAGGGACCAGTCATGGCTGCACCTGTACAGCAGGTAGGGAGGGGGCCAGAGGGGAGGAGGGGAGCATTAGGGAGGGGGAAGGGTCAGGGAAGGGGGAGCTGCAAAGAACACCTGCCTATGCTTTGCATGTATGGACGCCCTGAGCGTGCACCTTTCCTCTCTTGTTTCCCTCTCCACAGCTGATTCAGAATCCAGGCCCTGACAACCCCATCTTCCTGCCCAGCGACTCTGAGTGGGATTGGATCCTGGCCAAGACATGGGTGCGCAACTCAGATTTCCACGTCCACCAGACACTGAGCCACCTGCTCCACACCCACCTGATGGCTGAGACCTTCACCATGGCCACCCTGCGCCAGCTGGCCACGTGTCATCCGATCTACAAGGTGTCAGGCTTGGCCAATCGTGGGGATTGGGTGGGGTTTGGAAGGAGGAGGTGGCGGGACCTCCCCTTATCCTTCAGCTGGCTCCATACCGTTCAAAATGGCCACTGTAGGTAGGCGAGGAGCCGCAGCTGTCTGGGTAGGGGGAAGAAGAAAGTATGGGGGGAGGCTGGTCTTGGGGCTGAATTTTGGTCAAATGAGGGGCTGTGGGGGTGACCAGGGATGGGGAGGCTGGATGGGAAAACTAGGGGGAGCCTATGAGGGGAGCAGAGGGGGATGGTGAACAGGGGCACCAACAGAATTAAGTTGAGGGTGGTGAACAGTCTCTGCGTGGCCCAGTTCCACCACTAGAGGGGGACAGAGTGACACCGCCTCTGCATGGCCCAGCGCCACCACTAGAGGGAGACAGAGCACCACAGCCTCTGCATGGCCCAGTGCCACCACTAGAGGGGGACAGAGCGTCACAGCCTCTGCACGGCCCAGCACCACCACTAGAGGGGGAGAGAGTGACACCGCCTCTGCGTGGCCCAGCACCACCACTAGAGGGAGACAGAGCACCACAGCCTCTGCATGGCCCAGTGCCACCACTAGAGGGAGACAGAGCATCACAGTCTGCACAGCCCAGCTCCGCTGCTAGAGGGGGACAGAGTGCCACAGTCTGGTGGGAGAGCCCCATTTGCCCCACACATTTCTGATGTGACCCTGCACCCGCCCGAAAGGGGTTAAGCCCTTGCTACCCCCGTCACCCTGGTGCCTGTGAGGGTTAAACAGGAGAGGAAAGAGAAGATGGGGCAGGGGTGAGCCAGCTGGGGGGCGGATTGGAGGAAAGGTACAGCTATGGGGGCATGTGCTGGGAGACTGGGAAGACAGCTGGGCTGGGCTGTCGGGTTTGAGGGGGTATGTTGTGGCTGTGCTGGGAATCACAGTGTCATGGGGAGGGTGACCTTTCCCTAATGTTTGGCATGAAATTTTTGCCCCCACTCCTTGACCTTCGTCTCCCCCCTCTCACAGCTCCTGATCCCCCACATCCGCTTCACGTTGCACATCAACACCTTGGCCCGGGAGCGGCTCATCAATCCCGGCGGCGTCTTTGACCTGGTGAGCAGAGCTGGGGAATGAGGCCCCCCTGGGGACTAGACTGGGGGCGGGCGCTGGGGCAGGCCTCAAGGACACTGACTGAGGCAGATTAGCTTTACTCCATTGGAATCGATGGGGGCTGGATCCCCAGCCCTGTGCTCTGCCCCTATGGGACCTGGCAGGGCTGGTGGCATGGGCCTGCCATGACCGTTTTCTCCTGTTTCCAGGCCACGGGGACCGGATTTGAAGGCCTGACCTCACTGCTGCAGAAGGGCACGAGTGCTCTGACCTACACATCCCTCTGCCTCCCTGAGGATCTGAAGGCCCGTGGAGTCACCTTGATGCCTCACTACTATTACAGGGATGACGGCTTGAAGATCTGGGCTGCTGTTCAGAGGTGAGACAGGTGAAAGGGGGACAGTTCAGTGTGGGATAAACCAATTGAACTGTGTGTGTGTGGGGGGGACAGGCGCTCTTTCCCCCTCTAGTGGTGGCACTGGGATGTGCAGAGGCTGTGGCGCTCTATCCCCCTCTAGTGGCGGCACTGGGCTGTGCAGAGGCTGTGGCGCTCTATCCCCCTCTAGTGGCGGCACTGGGCTGTGCAGAGGCTGTGGCACTCTATCCTCCTCTAGTGGTGGTACTGGGCTGTGCAGAGGCTGTGGCACTCTATCCCCCTCTAGTGGTGGTACTGGGCTGTGCACAGGCTGTGGCACTCTATCCCCCTCTAGTGGTGGTACTAGACTGTGCAGAGGCTGTGGTGCTCTGTACCCTCTAGTGATGGCTCTGGGCTCTGCAGAGGTTGTGGCACTCTGTCCCCCTCTAGTGGTAGTACTGGGCTGTGCAGAGGTTGTGGCGCTCTGTGGCGCTGGGCTGTGCAGAGGCTGCAGTACTCTGTCCCCCTCTAGTGGTGGTGCTGAGCCATGCAGAGACTGTGGCACTCTATCCCCCTCTAGTGGTAGCACTGGGCTGTGCAGAGACTGTGGCGCTCTGTCCCCCTCTAGTGGTAGCGCTGGGACGCTCTTTCTCCCTCTAGTTGTGGTGCTGAGAAATATATGGGGATCTTTCTTGGGGTAGAGTTGGGGACTTTGCATCTTGTTCTATCCATTGTGGTGTTGGGGCTCATCCTCTCCCTGTGGACTCCAGTGTCGGGGTTAACCCCATTCCCTTCCTCCCCTTCTCCCTGCAGTTTTGTCTCTGACATTGTCAGCTTCTACTATCAAAGCGACGGCATCGTGAAGGGGGACCTGGAACTGCAGAAATGGATAGATGAGGTCTACAAAAATGGCTTTCTAAGTCAAGAGTCCTCAGGTACCGTTCCCCGCCCCCCTCTGTTAACAGACCTGCTGCCCCTGTTCTGGCTGGGTCTCTGTGAGGGGCAGAAAGGGGATTACTTCTCTCCCCAGCGGTGTGTGTGTGTGTGTGTGTGTGTGTGTGTGTGTGGGTGTGTGTGTGTGTGTGTGTGTGACAGAGTGTGAGCACCGCTGCCCTCTGCTGGACAGGGTGTGTTGTGCCGGCTGATGTATCAATATAGAAATCTGGCTCATTAATTTAAGTAAAGTTACTCCAGATTGACACCCACATTTATGTCTCCTCCTGGATCCAGGCATCCCCTCCTCGCTGGAGTCCGTGGACGAGCTCACCGCGTTCCTGACCATGGTGATCTACACCTGTTCAGCACAGCACAATGCTGTCAACAGCGGGCAGGTGGGTGATGGCTCCCCAGCCCCCAAATGGCCATCAAGCCTAGTGCTGCCACTAGAGGGGGACAGAGCGCCATGGCCTCCACAAGGCCTAGTGTCACCAGTAGAGGGGGACAGAGCACCACAGCTGCCATGTGGTCCAGCACCGCCACTAGAGGGGGCTAGAGTACCATAGACTCTGCATGGCCAAATGCCACCACTAGAGGGGGACAGAGCACCACAGCCTCTGCATTACTCAGTGCCACCAGTAGATGGGGACAGAGCACCACAGCCGCTGCGTGGTCCAGCGCCACCACTAGAGGGGGACAGCGCACCACAGCCTCAGCATTGCTCAGCGTCACCACTAGATGGGGACAGAGCGCCACAACCTCTGCATTGCTCAGCGCCACCACTAGAGGGGGACAGAGCACCACAGCCTCTGCATTGCTCAGCGCCACCAGTAGATGGGGGCAGAGCGCCACAGCCTCTGCGTGGTCCAGCACCACCACTAGAAGGGGACAGAGCGCCACGGCCTCTGTGTGTAGTGGCCCTGTGCCACCACTAGAGGGCTATGCCAGATTCCCCCACCTGGTGATATACATTTTTGTAACATTTATTTTTATTGTAAACTCTCCTGAACCTTGAGGAAACATGTTAGGGTAGAAATTTAAGATGATTTTTAAAATTTTTTTTATTTTTTAAAAGGTCATCAGAAACTGGAAAGTTATTGGCATTTCGGATCTCTCAGATGAACATTTTTGGGTTGCTAAGTCTGCTGGGGTGAATCCTGGGGCGGGTGTCTAACCATCTTGTCTCTCTTGGCTGCAGTACAATTTTGGTGCCTGGATGCCCAACTTCCCCTCATCCATGAGGCAGCCCCCACCCACAGTCAAGGGCAAAGCGAACTTGGAGAACTACCTGGACACCATCCCTGAGATCAACACCACCTGTAGCATCATGAGCACGCTCTGGGTTCTCAGCAACGAGCCCGGAGACATGGTGAATGCAGGGACCAGGGATTCTTGACCCCACTGGGTAGAGATTAAAATGGCAGCAGGGTATCCAGCGTAGTAGAGGGAGCTGTTGAAGGTTCCTGGTGCTCTCTGGGGATGGTGAAGGAAACTTTGGTGAGGTTGTACTGATATCTGCCCCCAGCAAGAATTGGGGTGGCTGTTAATGGAGTACTAGTTCCTATTACCCAGACGGCATTTGGGTCTTCAATAAGATCGGGTCCCTCCCAAGTGGTGGGTAGAAAGGCCAATTGTTGCCACTCTTGCGGGAGTGGAGGGTGGTGGGGTGGGTAACTAGGCCTAATACTCCATCACCAGGGAGATGGCTTGAGCCTACAGCTAGACTGTCCTGTTGCCCTGGAGATGGCTGGGGACTAGCTAGCGCCTCCCGCCCCCATTACCATGGAGATGGCTAGAACCTGTAGTTAGGCCCCATGTCCCATCACTGGGGGAAGGCTGTGGACTGTAGCTAGGCCCCGTTGCCGAGGAGATGGCTCGGGCCTGTAGAGTGAAGTGGTCGTGGGGCCGTCGTAGCTCTGCCCTCGGCTCAGTTATAGCTGTTTCCTGGTGGCTCCTGATTCCAACCCTCTACCCATTCCCCTCAGAGACGCCTTGGCTACTACCCCAACGAACACTTCATGGAGGAGGTGCCCAAACAGCTCATCGTGGCCTTCCAGGAGCGCCTGGCTGAGATCTCCAAGGAAATTGAGGAGCGGAATAAGACACTGTCTCTTGGCTACACGCATCTCTACCCCCCCACCATCGAGAACAGCGTCTCCATATAACCCCCCTCAACCATTCTGCAATGGGGTTGTCAAGACTTGTTCTCTCCCATGTCCCTGAAGGGGCATGACCCATGTGACGGGCTCTTCAGTTCCCTCATGTGGTGATAGTGTTTCTCCGAGCCCCATGTCACTACGGTCGCCACAGCTGGGTTTTGACCCACAGTCTAATTCCTTTGCCACCAGTGCCCCACCCCCTCTGTGCAAAAGAGGCTGCCCCATGCCAATGCAACCCCATCCCCATCTTGAAGGCCAGATCTCCCACCTGGTGTAAATGTAGCCAGAATCTTCAGCCAGTGTAAGCTGGCCTCACTCCATGGGAATCAATGGGGGAGCCAGAGTCTTCAGCTAGTGTCATTGAAGTCAATGAGGCCGGATCCCCACCTTGATTTGCTCCGATCCTCACCAAAGGTTAGCAGGTTAGAACTCAGTCTCCATTCACACAACCCTCTCTTTGAGTGGATATTGCCCAAACCCGCATTTGGAGTTTTGTACGAAATCCTTGCCACTTCCTAGGTAGGGCTCAGACGACCCCAGAGGTTCCTGTTCGGAAGGGAAATACTGACCTTTCAGGAGTGCTACGAGTGTCCATCGATACTTTGTCAGTGTTTGGTGATTTTGTGCTTCTTCCGTTTCCCTGTCACTTCCTGGGACTATTTTCATCAGTTTTGTCACTTTTGTCGCTTTCTGGGATTTTCCCGTCACTTTTCCGGGACTTTTACCACAGTTTTACAGCACCTTTGGCAATTTCCAGCACTTCCCTGGTGCTTAGCTGACCCGCTTTAATCTCCACAGCCCCGTGGGTGCCCGTGGGCACACACATCGGGGAACCGGTGAAAACAGCAGGGAAAGCCAGCAAGCTTCCGTGTCCCGCCGGTCCCGGTTAAGGGCCTGTTTCTGATGGAAGCAGCACTCGCTGAGATTTCTTGTTCCAGGCCTATAACGCTGCGCTCCTGGATGATCTCTGATCTCTGCCCCCTAGGCTGTGTGAATGCATTGTTACAGGGCAAGGAACACGCAGATTAAAAGGACAAATGGTGAGTTAACAAGGGGGGACCAGTGTTGTGTGGATGAGACCCGGTACAATGTTCTGGTGTCTAGACTGGGCTGCCGTTAGCTTGTGCTCCGGAAGGTTCTTTATATTTATACTATACTATTTCTGCAAAATGTGATTTGAGCCCATGGCTGCTTTCTCCTTGTCCCCATTATTGCCTGCGTCTTTGAAACTTTCCGCATTCCCCAAATGCAAGTTTGGGGAGCAATAAAGAGCTTGTTTTCCAGCAGTTGTGTCAGACTGATCTATTCACCTGTCGCCCATTGAGCTTGGCTGCATCGTACGCAAAGATCTTGAAAGGAACCTTTGGCCCCAATCTGACTGGGTGTTGGAGGGAAGAGCAGGAAAGAGGCCAATGTCAGTCCGGGGAAGGGACTCGGGAATGTTTGGCATAAAGAGAAGAAGACTGATGAGTGGGGGGGACAAGAGAGCAGTTTTCAAATACATACAAGGAAGGATGCCTCAAAAGAAGATGCAGAAAGTTATTCTCCACCGAGGATGGGACAGGAGGGAATGGGATTAAATTGCAGCCAGGGAGATCTGGTTTAAAGAGTAGGACTAATGTTCAAACAAAGAATGAAACCATCTGCCCACCCCACCCTCTCTAATCCTGGCTTCCAGCCCCCCCCCGCTCTAACCCACTGACCCCCACACCCCTCCCAGAGAACCCAGGAGTCCTGGCTCCCAGCCCCCTCCTGCTCTAACCCACTAGCCCCC
>QEPC01009531.1:312225-333366 GCA_003113815.1 Sphenodon punctatus
CTGATTTGGGTTTTACAGTTCTCAATTGTAACATTACATACATGTTGCATGTTTTGCTTTACATATATACTAGGCTTGTAGTCTACATGTAGGCCAGTATCACACGTGTGTGGCCCTATGTTCCTCCGTGACACCCACCCTTCCTAGGGGAAGGGTGGGTGTCACGGAGGAACATAGGCTTAGGGCAGCTTGCATTATAAAAATACATTTAAAATTCCTTAAGAAAAAAACAACCCTCACCCCTGACTAAACCTCACCCAACCTCTGTTCCCACCTGCCAAAAGCACTGCACAGTTACGGAACTCCCTGCGCCTTGGAGATCCAGCTAAACCGGAGCCTAATCATCTTCCGGAAAGTGATGTAAGACCTTTTTGTTTGCTATGGGGTGTGGCATCCAGGGCTGGGGTTGGGTGCAGGGGTTAGGGGATGGGTGGGTTGTGTGTGTGTGTGTGTGTTTGTTAAAGGGATTTTTTAAAAGCTGTTTTTATATATTGTTTCTATATGCTGTGACCTCCCCTGAGTCTTAATGGGAAGGGTGGGGTAAAAATTGGGATAAATACATAAAATAAATAAATAAATAAAAAAAATTTGCCCCAAAGATAGGCCTTACATTGTCTCCAGAAGTTGCTCAGGCTCTGCCTCTGATGGATCTCCCGGGGGAGGAATTATCCTGAAAGCTATCGTAATGCCCCTATATAGATGTATGGTGCGACCACACCTTGAATATTGCGTGCCGTTCTGGCCACCCCCATCTCAGAAAAGATATAGTAGAACAAGAAAAGGGGCAGAGAAGGGCAACAAAAAGGATCACGGTTCCGAAATGGCTTCGGTATGAGGAAAGGCTTGGTAGGTTGGGGATCTTCAGCTCGGAGAAGAGACAAACAGACTTTTTCAAAAATCATGAGCGGTGTGGAACGTGTAAAGGAGTTGTTGTTTACCCTCGCTACTAGACATACAAGAACCTCCAGTAATTCCTCACGGTCCCATCTGGCCTTCACTATCTTGAATAACTAATCTTGAACTTTGTGTCTAGAACTAGGGGACACTCCATAAAACTCATGGGTGGCAAGTTTAAAACAAATAACAGAAAATATTTTTTTCACTCAGCGTATAATTGGGTTGTGGAATCTACTGTCGGAGGCTGTGGTAAGGGCCAGTACTAGAGCGGAGTTTAAAAGAGGTTTGGACAAGTTTCTGGAAGATTTGTCCATTAGCAGCTATTAGCCAGACAGGATCAGGGGAACATGACGGGAGCTGGGGGAAACAACAGGGAATGGATCCCCCATTGTGACCTGTTGGGTGCGTCTCCCAAGCCACCGTGATTGGCCGCTGTCGGAGACAGGATGCTGGGCTAGATGGTCTATTGGTCTGACCCAGTCTGGCACTTCTTATATTCTTAACCTGCTCATGCGCAAATGGCCACTGGGGCTATTGATTGGGAGACTGATTGGTTTTTGTTGCTTTAGTTCCTTGATCACTATTCTGCCCATGCACAGTCCTTTTCTGAAAGTGGGAAAGGGAAGCTGGTCTGCGCATGCACCATGGCCACTGCGCATGCACCATGGCCACCGCGGATGCACAGACGGAATGCCCTTTCCCAAAATGGGTGGCGATGCTGCCGGCACCATTTTGGGAAAGGGCCGCCCAGGCGCAGAACAGCCGGGGCAGTCGTTTTGCGTGCGCGCCGTGGTGGTTTAACTTTCTTGAGAATCTTGTGAAGAACGATGTTTTGAGAACGGTTGATTCTCGACTCGTTCTCCGTCGGGGAAAATCTTGCCGAGAGCCTGATTCTTGATGAGAATCCTGAGATCGATTTTCAACCCTAGTCCTTGACCCTTCCTCTCTCTCTCTCTCGTACTCCAGATTCCTCGCTGCCCACCTCAGTCCTGCTCCCTGGCCTCCTGTATCCCTTGCCTCGTTCTCACCTTGCTCCTCCATCCTCATTTGTCCCTGCATCCTGTGCTGCCAGTACCTTCCTTCTCGCACCTGCCCCGTCTACCTGCTCGGCCCCTTCCCTCTCGTGTGATCCGGCCTTTGTTACTCCGGTTTGATCCCTGTGCTCCTCCTCCAGCTCTTAGACCTTTTTGCCCCTCTGTTTCTAGTCCCTGCTTCTCCTCCCTTTACTGTTCCTCTGCGGCTAGTTGCTGCGCAGCCGGCAGGGATGGGTGCCCGGAGGGAATTACGGATCTGTATTACAGTTCCGGATCTTTATTCCGGATTTAATTATGGATCCGAATTATGGATTCTTTTATTAAAAATACAAAAATAACCGCACATACTCAAAATGGTTGACGGACCATTCTGAGCATGCGCGGCCATTTCCAAAATGGTGGCGGCGGTGTCGCTGCTGTTTTGGAAAAGGGCACCTGGTTGCCCACGCACAAAATAGTCACTGTGCCATGTGCAGACTGACCGCCCTTTTATTTCATAGATTTTAAACCGAACCGCAACAGGCCTGTGGTGGTTTGACACGGATTGATACGGATTAATCCGGAACTGCCCGTTCTGAGCAGTTACAGATTAATCCGAATCTGTGACATCCATCCCCAGTATCTGATTATTGTTCTAGTTCTTTCCTTCCGGTTAGTTACCCTCGCTGCACTGCTTCTTAGCTACGCTACCCTTTCCCACGTGAAAGCCTTGTTGCCCTGCTTCGATTTACCCTGTTTACCCGTGTCGCACCGATCCCAGGTCTTCATCCACTGCTACTTTCCCCTCTCAGAGCTGCTCCATGGTCAGTCCATGACAATCATGAAACTCAACAGCAGCAGATTTAAAACAAACACTCAACATACAATTATCTTGGGAAACTCGTTGCCAGAGGATGTGGTCAAGGCCCACGTTGCTGGGGTTAGGGATTGGGGAAGTTCTTGGAAGATTGGCTCATCAATGACTATTAGTCAAGTTGGTTGGGGAGGGGTGTGTGACGCAGCCTCTTGACTGTTGGGAGATGGGCGTGAGCAGCGAGGAATGGATTGCTCCATTGTGACTTGTTGGAGACTTCTCTGAAATGATCGAGATTGGCCTCTGTCAGAGACAGGATGCTGGGTTCAATGGCCCATTGGTCTGACCCAGTAGGGCGCTTGGTTCTCTCCAGCCTGGTTTCAATGGAGGTCTCGTTGAGCTCGATTGACACAACGTTCTATAAGTGGGTATTGCCCCAGCCCCCCATTCTGGGTATTGTGTGAAAGCCTGATCACTTCTTGTGCTGATCCCTGGTTCTCTGCCAGCCGAGGCAAGGGGGGGAGCACTGAAATGCAAGGGAATTGGCAGCTGTGTGAATGCGTTGCTAAACACACATTAAGGAATGAGGGGTGGGCTTGCAAGGGGGAAGGCTGCTCTGTGTGAAAGAGACCTTTGGTAGAGCCAGGAAAACAGATCAGAATTTTTTTAGCTTTGAGGGGTGAGTCCAATGGAACGAGGTTGATTTACACCAGCTGGGGGATCTGGCCCCCATTGATTCCAATAGGCTGAGGCTGGTTTATACCAAATGAGGGTGGTGGGGAGCAGGTCTTTGAACTGCTGACTGTGGATTCTTTACGACCGCAGGTGGCTTTTAATCCAAACTGCGTCGTTTGCTGTTTTATGGAGGTGACAATGTCAGAGCCCCTGGGGCCTGCACAGCCTTCATCTGGTTTATTAGCGCCCTTGCAATGATGATTCACCTTGACCGGCATGGGCCAGATTCAGAACCCAACCCCTGTGGAACGCCGCAGCATGCAAAACGTAACTACAGCATGCGCGGGGTGTGTGTGTCCTGCAAGACACTTGTAAAAGAAAACTGAACTTCAACATATAGCTGACTAGGTAAGCTAGGCAGAATTCCCCCACTAAGTTAGACGTGTGTTAGATTTTATGTTCATTTGAATACGGCACTCTGAGCACAATCTTGTATTCTGTATTAATCTTAAATTTAATATAAGAATTCCTTTACCTAAGCCAGTGAGTTTAAGTGATTCCTAATTTTGAAGGAACAGAGATTAGGGAGATTCTGAGCCAGCAAGCTCAGACGAAGCTGGTAAAGAGTTTTCTGGTTTGGGAAATTGGGAGGCAAAGGTGACTAAGAGAGTTTAACACCTTGCAGGCTGGACAGTTCTGGACGGAGCTGATCCAGTGGAAGCGGCAGAGGGGGGAACTGAGTCACAGCTAGCTTAGAAGCAGTCCTGTCACCGTGACCTTCAAGGACATGCCAAAATGAAGACCAAATTGAATATTTGTGGGTATTATTGGGCATTTTTGCATGAACCTCAGACTAGCCAAATGATAGGCACAACTGCAGTGGTTATTAGTATAGCCTCTCATTTGGATAACTAGCTGTTAGTCATTAGTTAGCTAGCACTGGCCAATGAACAGTCATTAATTAGAGCCAGGTCTCTGCCCCCCAGAGGCTTACAATCTAGGGCAGAGAAAGGAGAAGAGGACAAAGAACAGAGGGAGACATTTATGAAATTGAAAAGTTGCAGGGGCCTGTTATGGGCCGTTGCTGTTATTGGCAGCCATGACTGTCCATCACGGCAGGGGGCGGAGTCAGGCAACCACACATTGCTCCACCCCCAGTCGGGTCAGGCTGGGGAAATGTTTGTCCCACACGGGAATGGTCCCCCCTACCCGGGATTGTCACCTCCCCATCTTCCAAAAGGAGGCATGGCCACATTGGTAAGAGGCCAGAGAGTTCTTTTGCTTTGCCTCTTCCAACGTGGCACACCACCACCCTTTTCAGGCCAAAGCCATGGGGAGGCGTGCCGGTGGTGCGCTTGGTTTTACCCATGGTTATGACATTTGGGGATCCCGTTTAGCTTTAGGCCTGCTGCAGCTCTGCAAAATTTGGTTCAAATCAGCATGGGGGATCCAAAGTTATTACCATACTTAAAATGGCAACAGCCATATCTCCTCTCCAGCTGCACCTATTGTTATGAAATTTGGGGTTCCCATTTATCTTCAGGCATTCTGCCTCTGTGCTAAATTTGGGTTAAATCGGCCTCTGGGATTAAAAATTAGAAAAGACGCACTCGCAGACGCTCCCGTGCCATTCCTTATTCGCTGCTTGCCTTGTTCGGTAGCAATGTGTTCACACAGTGGCTACCACCACCCTACACATCCACACTCAAACCTGGCAGAAGCACTCCAGCATCTCCTCCCCCCCGCGAACAGCATTCCCCACCCCACCCCCTGCCAATAGCATTCAGCCCCTCCAGCAGAGGACCATGGAAACTTGACCTCAAATGCAGGACAGGCCCACGGAGCTCGAGGTTGCTGGGAGTGTGAGTGCAGGAGTGCACCCATGTGGGATTTAGGTGGCACACTTCTAAACACAGTTCACACTTCCAGGACAGACAGCTGGGAACTCCAGACACAGTTCCAGACTCTGACATTGATCTGGGCCACAGTTCCGCATCCTTTAGGGTGTAGTTACATCTCTTTTAACGTGCCTGGCTAGCTTTGTGCCCAGGGTACACGTACCGGCTGAAATTCAAACGTCCCAGCCCCGCGGGGCATAGACAGCCCTCAGCGTAAACACTTTGGAGAGAGAGAAAACCGTCCTGAGTCCCGTACAAGGAACATGAGACAGTTGCGTCTTATCCTGGAGCAGCATGGCTGTTGCAGAGAGGGGAAAAGTTTTATTGTTTCATTTTATCCTGCAACAATGGAAAAGCGAGCCTGATTCTTGCACAAATGGTCATGCTGTTATATACCCCATCTGAGTGAGATGTGCAAAACTAAAGCAGGCTCTCACTAAGTGGCAGAATCAGGAAGTGCAAGGTAATGGGGGAAACTGGGGGCACAGCCCAGGAGAGGGAAGCCTCCAGCCTGGGGGCCAAGTGTGGCCTGTGGCTAGTTTTTATTTGGCCCCTTTCCAGTTCCTCCCCCCCAAGCAGTGAAAGACTGAGCTTGAGGAAGGGAGCAGAGAGGAGGGCAGGCCCACAAGGAGAGGGGACTGTTTCCATAGTACACATCCATGATGTGGACCCTCCTCTCCCTTTGTGCACCCTGTAAATGCCCCTTCCCCCAACTTCAATGCATCATTCAGTGTTTGAATTCATTATCAAAGTGGCTCCAAGGAGGGAAATGTTCCTATTCCTGGTCTAATCCATCCATGAATTTCCAATAAATCAAACTTTTATAAATGGTCAGAGAAATTTGACTTTAGCAGATGCCACCGGAGATTTTTGAACCACTGCGGAAACCTACCCTCTTGTATTTAGCAAAGAGAATCAAACTGGGACAACGTCTCCGCCACGTTGGCTTGGGGGATCAAGTCGTTCAGACGTTATCTTTTATTGGATCAACCTCTCTTGGTAGGAATAAACATCTTTTGGTGTTACACAGAGCCCTTCCTGAATCTGGTAACTAGTCAGAATTGTGCAGCAATTATGCTGGGCTATACCACAAGGAGAAATTAAATGGTCCTTAGAAAAATAAAGTCCTCAGGCCTGTTCAGGATTGGGCCACTCAGCAATGGAGGAGGAGACGATACAGTGGAGAGAGAAGAAGTTGCCACCAGTTATTAATATCCTAAGATGCAATCATCTACAGTGGTCAGGAGGACACGTGCGTATTCTGCAAAAAAACCAAACATTCTCCCAACTTCCGCAAACAGAAACTCCAGATTTCATGAACAGAATTATGCAATTGAACCACCCCATTCAAATTAGGCAAATGAATTTCCCAGCGTGCCTTTTCATCAAGTTGGAACATCTATCTTAAAAAGAAAACCTCAGAAAAATAGCACATGGATCTATCAGGGGGAAGGAATTCTCTCTCTTGTCATCAGCTGTGGCACATCCCCAAAAGATAAACCAAATGCTAACAATGCCAGCCTAGCACATCCACTGGCTAGATCGCCATGCTGGCATCCCACTGACTGCCTTGAATTCATGGGGCCCCGATTTCGAGGCAGGGAGAAGGGAGCGGCAGGAAAGAAATTGCAAAATAGCAATCCGTTCAAGACGGATTGATGGTTGGTGTCCATGGTGACTTGCTAGAATGAGGCAAGTAGAAGAGCTTAGCTGAGATGATGATGAAATGACTAAATGCTTTCTGGGCCTCTAACGGTCGACAGAGCAAAGGAGAGCGAAGAACGCTGACCAATCCGATCTAGCAGTGTTGATGCTTAGGCGGGTGAGGTTACGAGAAGCCATAGAGGAAGAATCTTCATAAGCATCTGAGCTTTCTTCATCCTGCCTCTGTAGACCACCAACTTGGTCAATGGGAGGGTGTCTCGTGGAAAGGAAATACTCCGTGCTTGATTGGCCAACCTGGAACCCAGCGGGCCACGGATAGTGTCCAGGTCCCATACAGAGCGGAGCTTCAAGATGGGTAGAATGGGAGCTAGCGTGTCTAGCTCTCTCAAGTGCACTGGTGTTTTCTTGGCACCGGTTTAGTTCCCTTTGGCTGGAGAAGCTTTCCTTCCATACAAAGGCTGGGAAGTCCTGGGGGTGGGGGTGGGAGTTAGATGGCTGTGCTGTTCTCTATCTCAGGGGGATACAGGTAGGTATAGGGCAGAGGCAGAGACTTGTTCCTCTCTTCAATTTCCTTGCTGATCTCGGCCAAGCGCCGTTGGAAAGCCCCGATGAGCGTCTTCGGTACGTCCTCGGTGAAGTGCTCGTCCGGGTAGTGGCCCAGAGGTCTCTGGAAGGGAACGGGGAGAGGGTTTGAATAATAGAGACACACTACAACAGCAGTGTAGTGTCTGCAAAGCAAAATATAGACACAGGCTACAGGCCTCAACCACCTCCGTGGCAACTAGGTAGAGGGGGTTTAGCTACAACCCCCACTGTCTCCTTAACGATGGGACATGGGGTCTAGATACAGCTGTCATGGCAACGGGGGGGGGGCACAGAGCCTAGTTACTCTCCACCATCCTCAGCTAAGGGGCATGGGACCTAGCAGTTACAGGCTTCAGCCATCGCTGTGGCAACAGGATGCAGAGCTTAGCTACGCTCCCCAGTCTCCTCAGCAATGGGCTATGGAATCCGATTACAGTCCCAGCTATCTCCATGGCAACTGGGCATAGAGCCTAGCTACAGTCCTCACCATTTCCTCAGTGGTGGGACACAGGGCCTAGCTTCAAGCTGTCTCCGTGACAACCAGGCAGAAAGCCTAGCTACAGTCCTTACTTTGTCATCAGCAACAGGGCATGGGCCTACAACACTCACATCCTGGCTCCCAGCTGCCCCTCCCCCCCGCTCTAACTCACTAGCCCCAACTCCCCTCCCAGAGAACCCAAGAATCCTGGCTCCCAGCCCCCCTGCTCTAACCCACTAGCCCCCACTCCCCTCCCAGAGAACCCAGGAGTCCTGGCTCCCAGCCTCCCTGCTCTAACCCACTAGCCCCCACTTCCCTCCCAGAGAACCCAGGAGTCCTGGCTCCCAGCCTCCCTGCTCTAACCCACTAGCCCCCACTCCCCTCCCAGAGAACCCAGGAGTCCTGGCTCCCAGCCCCCCCTCTGTTCTAACCCACTAGCCCCCACTCCCCTCCCAGAGAACCCAGGAGTCCTGGCTCCCAGCCCCCTTGGACTGGTTTACCTCTTATTTTGAGGTTGTAGTAATGGGACCCTTTGCTCTGCCCCCCAGCCCCAGGGACTTACCCTATCCCCTGGCTCTTGGCTAAGCAGCCAGAGGATCAGCAAGGTACTGCAGGTGGTGCTGACGTCTGGCAGGGTCTCTAGGATGTTCTCCAAGGTCGCGGTGCCCTTGGTGGTGGGAGGAGTCTTGCGCATGGACGAGGGGTAATTGGGCATCCAGGCCCCAAAATCAAACTGGGAAACAAAACGATGCACAGATCAGAAGAGCCTGGGACTAACTCAGCAGCCTGGAGAGAGAGAGAGTTCTAGCCCCAGCTCAGGAAGGGGAGGGACGGAGGGCCAGTGGGTTAGAGCAAATGAGTTAGGGATCCTGGTTCTCCGGATTCCTTGGTTCTGTCCCGGATCTGGGAGGAGCATGGGCGGTAGGGGAGCCTGGATTCTCTGGGAGGTGAGTGGGGGCTCATGGGAAGGGGGAATTGGGAGTCAGGATTCCTGGGTGGAAAGTGGGGGCTAATGGGTTAGAGCGGGGGGGGGGGGCTTGGAGCCAGGATGAGGATGGATTAGCCTAGGTACCCATGCCTCTATGGTGGAGTGAGCTGCAGAGGAAGGCCAGAAGGATTAAGTGTGGGTTGGTGTTCCCAGGCTGGGGGGTAGCAAAGCAGGGGTGGGAGGGGGAGGGGGAGGCAGTGGCCCCTACCTGTCCGTTGTTGACGCTGGCATGGCGCACAGAGCAGTTGTAAATCATCATGGTTAGCAGTTTGATGAGCTGGGTCACCGTCTCCAGGGACGAGGGGAAACCTATGCGGATACACACAGCCCTCAGGAGGGGAAAGGCCTCACTCCACCTCCTGCTCCCCACCCAGGGAGAGTGGAAGCACCCCCCGCCCCGGAGAAACTTCAGCTAAATCCGTGGGGTGGATTCACTTCACTCAGGTGGGATGCTAACCCCAGCCTGTCAGACACACTGTGTCCAGCAGGGGGAAGCAGTGCTCTCTCTCTCGCGCACACACACACGTGCCAGTCTGACACACCCATCCAGCAGGGGGCAGCAGTGTTCACACCCCCACACCTAGCAGCCTATAAAATATGGGGGGGGGGAAGGGGAAAATGGGTAACCCACATTCTGCCTCCCCCATGGTTACACAGCACTGCCCCTTCCCTTCGTATGTGTTGCTAGCAGCTCAGCTGGGACCCGGCAGGAAGAGGCGATTCCGTCTGCATCCTCATTACCCCGGGGGGGGGGGGGGGGGGAAGAGTACCAGAGGATTTTCGGCCCAAGAGGCCTTCAGTGAAGATCTCCTTTATCCAGGCCTGCAGCTCTGGGTCCCCCTTTATGTCGTCATCGCGTGGGTAGTAGTAACTGATGATGCCATAGATGAAGCTGGGAAAGAGAGGAGAAGAAGTGAGTCAGCCCGGACACAGGGAATGGAACCAGATGCAGGTCTCCACCAGCTGTCCAAGAAGCATTCCTGTGTATTTCCCAGCACTGCCACTAGAGGGGGACAGAGCATCGCAGCCTCCACACGGCCCAGCGCCGCCACTAGAGGGGGACAGAGCATCGCAGCCTCCACACGGCCCAGCGCCGCCACTAGAGGGGGACAGAGCATCACAGCCTCCGCACTGCCCAGCGCCACCACTAGAGGGGGACAGAGCATCACGGCCCAGTGCCGCCACTAGAGGGGGACAGAGCATCACGGCCCAGCGCCACCACTAGAGGGGGACAGAGCATCACAGCCGTTGCACGGAATGAGATAGAAGGTGACCTCCCACTCTCTCCGACTGTCTCTCCCCCCAACACTCACAGCCCCATCTCCATCGCATCCATTGACCTTAGCCTGAATCCACAAGTATTCTGGGAGGTACAATGGGATTAGATGCTGTGGGGCAGGGGGCGGAGGGGAAGCAGGGATGCGGAGAGTCAGGACTCATGGGTTTTGTTCCCAGGTTATAAGCAGCTGCCTGCACCCCAGAGGCAACTGCATCTCAGCCTAGATGAAGGATCCCTGTATAAGCAGCCGCCCCCACCCGAGGCAGCTGCATCTCTGCTCAAGAGAGGAATCCTTGTACAAACAGCCACCCCCACCCCAGAGGCAGCTGCATCTCGGCCCCAGGTGAGGGATCCCCATATAAACAACTGTCCCGTCCCCACCCAACAGCCCCAGCGCAGAGAGAAGCTGCAGGGCCCCTGCCTTTGCCCCACGCCACCCCAGCTTCATCACCTCTCCATTGCTCCCCAGAGCTTCATGCCATCATCCTTGTAGTAGTAATTGGGGAGCGTGGCGACCCCCCTCTCTTGGAGATCATCCGGGAGGCAGAGGGAGGAGTAGGTCAGCTTGGAGAGGCCCTTGGCCAGCAGGACCGAGAGGCCTGGGTAGCCCGTAGCTGTG
Organism: Sphenodon punctatus; assembly: GCA_003113815.1. Classification (NCBI taxonomy): domain Eukaryota; kingdom Metazoa; phylum Chordata; class Lepidosauria; order Sphenodontia; family Sphenodontidae; genus Sphenodon; species Sphenodon punctatus. The sequence goes on from QEPC01009531.1 coordinate 323,137, forward strand.
GCCTGTGGGGTGGGGCAGAAGGATTATGGGTGAAAGGACCTGGGTTTGAAACTAGGGCGGTCACCTAGGCACATTTTTAAGGCACACTTATGAGATACACATGTTGCAGGGCCTGCACTGGCACCTTATGGGCCAATGCAGGCCCTGCAACATGTATTTTTCATAAGCGTTCCTTAAAAAAATGCTCCTAGGTGGCAGCGCTACTTGTAACAGTGCCCTTGGGGCCGTGGGCTGCAGTGCCGCCACTTCCCACCAGACTGCCCCCCAGTGAACCCCTTCCACGGGTGCCCACCGAGCCCGCCCTGCCCAATGCCGGCTCTGCCTCGTCTGCCCCCTTGGTCTGTGTGCCGATCCCCCACCGTGACCCTTGGTCCTGGCTCCCGGAACGTTTTGGCCCTGATCCTGCACAAAATCTCCCACCAGGCTTCCCTGGACGGAGCTCCTCCCGCACGACTCTCCCTGCCCCCTGCCCGTGGTCCCTCCCGGCGGGAGTGGGATCCGGGAGACCCTGGATTTTTGGAAGGGAGGAGTGTGTGGGAAATCCCTGTATGACTGAGTCCCCCTCCCCCAGCTCTACTCACAAGGAGAGAGGTCCCTAATGAAAACAGCAACCCTCCCCTCACCAGTACCGCCCCCTCGTCTCCACCTTGGGGGGCTTTTCCCACCCTATAATTCTAAAGTCTACTGCAAATCTGGGGTGCAGTGGATTGAGAGGGCTCAGCTTAGCCTGGACTCTAGGGCTGCCTGTCACGGGTTTGGGTTTCTCCGTGACAGTGCCCTTCATAGGGATCTCGTTGGGGGGAGACAGAGCCCTTGGGGGTGGGGAGCATAACTGGGACATGAGCCTGCCCCAACAGAATCTTGCCATGCCACTGGGACAAAGTATCTGTTCCTCAGAATGCAGCCACCTACCCGCGGCACTGACGGATCCTTCAAACCGAGACCCCCAAGCTCCTTTTACCTGATCGATGAGGCCTCCGGGGCCAAAGAGCCGGACCCTGCCCAGGGTGTTGATGTGCAGCGTGTAGCGGGTGTGGGGGAGGAGGAGCTAGGAGAGGCAGAGAGGCTTTGTTAGCAAGGCAGCCCCTGCTTTCACAGGACACTCCAGTAGCTGCAGTCCAAACCTGCTCCCTTTGTTTGTGTGAAACTATACCACCACCAACACTGGCTGGGCCAGTCGCTAAACCCGTGTTATCTACTCCGCTCTAACCTGGGGCTACAGCCCACGGCCACGATGTGGATTGTGCCCATGGGATTTGCTAGCCACGTAGCCATGGTAACGTGTAACATGGTAACACATCTGCAACTGTACACTCTACTTCAGTCCTCCATGACCATAGAGTTGGTGAAGTCATGGGAGGGAAGGACCAAAGTTTTAGGGTTGCCACCTTTTGCAACCCCCAGAGGCCAAAATGGGAGTCTCAGGATCAAATTGGCGACCCTCACAGTAGGGGCTTTCCCATCAAGAGTGATGGACTGTGGGGATGGGAGAGTGGGCAGGGCTACCAGGAGAGGTGGATGATCACACATGCACCACCCAATGAAATGCATGTGTGAACACCTGGCAGTGGCTACGGGATGCCCTGCAATTTGCTTGCAAAAATGTGTGGAAGGACCCTTTGGGCTGGGGGTGCTGTGCTGTATATGCCAATGGGCCCCCCCCCGCCACACAACTGGGACCATTTACCTCTCCAGCTCGCCCTTCTGCCCCTCACACTCCCCCCCCCCCAGCCCCCGTTGATCTACGGGGGGTGCAATTCCTATCATTTTAATGAGTTATGAAAATGAACAGAGCCTCCCCGCTTTGTTTGCGTAACTAAGTAACAAAAACAAATGAATAAGAAACCAAATTTGTTTGATTTCATTCATTTATTTTTTCATTCAATAGAAATAGTAAAAAAAAAAAAAAAGAGAATTTAAATTGCTGCTCAGGCTGCTAGCACCATTTTGGAGAAGGGCGTATGCACAGTGATTTAAAAATATTATTTTTTTAATAAAAATTAAAATAAAACCAAAGCCCAAAACCAAATACAGTAGAGTTGTCTACAAAACCCCCGTGAAAACAAAGTTTTTTTTCTAAATGGGTTTTTGAAAACTACTGATGGGTCTTCAGCACAGCCCTTACTCTGACACAGACAGACGCATACACTCACCTTCCCCCCCCTCATGCACCCCCCCATGTAGTGTGTGTGTGTGTTCCGTACAGGCACAGAGTTAGTACACAGTCACACAGGTGCAGAACAGGTGTACACACAAAGAGCGATGGTACGGTGAAAGTCCACCCAGTGGACACATGCGGTACTGCCGATTTAAAAGTAGTGGTGAGTGGGCATGCACTCCCACAACCCATCCATCTCCCTGCAACTTGGAAAAACCTAGGTTGCTCAGTGCAGGGGCATGGGTGGCCAGTGGGTGGGTACGGGGTGGTCCACACACCCATCTGCTGCTGTCTAAACGCTCCCCCACCCACTGGAAGTGTGTGCGCGCTTCACCTGTTGGATTGTGCAACAGTCACAACTAAAAGCCCACTGCAAGCTCAATATGGGGCTTGTCCAGTATGAGGAGGGTCAGAGGATGAAACAGGTTTTCCCCCCTCCGATCTCCTCTCTTCTCCTCTCTCTGTCCTCCATCTTGTCCCATGCAGTCTGTACAGTATGGAAGCATGTCTTCGGAGTTTTTAGTAAAGTTCTGTTTTGAAGAAACTTCTCCTGCATGTTATTCAACAGAAAGCTAACTCTACAATAGGTTATGGGCCCAGTACATCTTCAAGGCAGTTTTGAAGACTAGAAGCAACCCAGAAGGAGTGCAGACTGTGAAAGAAAACTCCCAGATAGAGAGGCGTAACTACTGACTGTGAATAAGAAGGCCTAAATCCCAGAAGGGGAAAGGGAGGGAAGCAAGTATGGCAAGCAGCTCAGACTTTCAGTAGGAAAGCTGAACAATGTAAACTACCAATTGTGGAAGTTTAAAGTGGAAATGCTGCTGTCTAAAGATGATCTATGGGAGGTGATTACCACGAACAGACCAGCAGCAAATCACGAGGAATGGGATAAAAAGGACAAGTTAGCAAAGGCTACAATAAGTTTATTGGTAGAAGATGACCAGCTAATCCATATAAGAAGTGAGACCACAGCAAGAGGCATGTGGATTGCATTGCAAAACTTGCATGAGAGAACTAGCCTGAATAGCAAACTGTTTCTACTGAGGAAACTATACAAAATGAGGCTTGGCAAAGAAAGTGAAATGCAGGAGCATATAAATGCCATGTTGGAAGTAGTGGCACAGCTGCGCGGCATTGGAGAAGATATAAAGGACAGCCATGTGGTAGCCCTACTCCTCTGCAGCCTGCCTGAATCTTACAGTGCCCTCATCAATGCCCTGGAGACAAGGCCAGAGGCTGAACTGAAGCTGGAATTTGTTAAAGGTAGACTTGCGGATGAATTCCAGCGCAGAAAGGAGAACCTGCAGAATGATCTAAAGCAGGGTAATGAGACTGCACTGAAAACCTCAGACAAAGCTCCTAAGAGGGAAACCAGAGTATGCTTCAGATGCAAAAAGGAGGGACATTTAAAGAAAGACTGCTATATATGGAAAGCAGAACAGCAGAAACTGTCTCCACGAACACCTAAGCAGAGGGCTAAAGTCACAAACAGCAACACAGTCGCTCAACAATGGAGTGGGTGCTTCAGAGCAACGCAAGACAGCTCATCCCAAAATTGGTGTGTAGACTCCGGGGCAATGAGCCACATGACTAGCGATAAAGGATTCTTCACAGGACTGGATCTGAGCAGTAAAGAAAGGATCTACCTTGCAGATGGGAGAAGCATCAACGCGGAAGGAATTGGACAAGGATTCCTGTACTGCAACCAGTCACAGGGAGGCACACTGACCATACCCATGAAAGATGTGCTCTATGTGCCCAACTTAGAAGGGGGACTCCTGTCCGTGAGGCGCCTGGCAGCGAGGGGGCTCACCATCCGTTTCCAGGGAGACGAATGCACAATTCAAAGTGGGACAAAAGTACTGGCCAGAGCCACTGCAGATGAGCACCTGTACCGTCTGAGCACAGCGAAAGAACAGGCGAAGCTCACTGCGCACAAGCCACACGATGACTGCATCCACCTGTGGCATAGACGCATGGGACATAGACACCCAGACAGCATCAAGGAAATGCACAGACAGCAGTTGACCAAAGACCTTAAGGTATCAACGTGTCCCGTGATCATGAAATGCGACTGTTGCATCAAAGCCAAAGCCACGAGGGCTACGCTTCCTAAGAAGAGTCAGAATAGAGCCACGAAACCGCTTGATCTTGTACACAGCGACGTCTGCGGCCCAATGAAGGTTCCCACGCCAGGAGGCAACCGGTATATGGTAACTTTCATTGACGACTATTCAAGGTACACGATCACGTACGTCATGAAGAGTAAAGATGAAGTATTCGACAAACTTCAGGACTATGTGACCATGACGAGCAACAAGTTCCAGCGCAGACCAAAGACACTGCGGACTGACAATGGAGGTGAGTTCACAGGAAAGGAAGTAGAGGACTTCCTGAGACTCCATGGAATTGAGCACCAAAAGACAGTGCCATATACACCCGAGCAGAACGGAACAGCTGAAAGGAAAAACAGAACGCTAACCGAAATGGTTAGATGCATGTTAACAGACTCTGGACTACCAGAAAGATACTGGGGCGAAGCAGCAGTTGCTGCTACCTACCTACAAAATCGGCTGTATTCTAGAACAGTGAGGAAAACTCCATATGAACTGTGGCATGGTCAAAAACCTAGTGTGGGCCACATCAGAGTATTTGGAAGTAAGACTTACGTATATATCCCAGAGGAGAAACGTACCAAGCTGCAAAACAGAGCAGTGGAAGGCATCCTCGTAGGATACAGTGAGCATTCCAAAGGCTACAGGATCCTGGATCCACGCACAGACAGAATAACCATTAGTAACAGTGTGACCTTTGTGGAAAACTCAAGCGACAGTGTGATGACTCTCCAAGGTCCAGGCGAAGGAGAACAATCAACCACGGACGAAACCACTGAAAGGGAGCAATCCTCTGAACAAATAGTCGAAATCGGCACAAAGGTAACAGAAGTGCAGGAACAGACACAGCCGGCTGCTGATGCTGAGCCAAGGCAGTCGACGAGGTCTAACAAAGGCATTCCCCCCACTCGTCTGTCCTACAAAGTCAGCACCAGTAAATTGTCAGAGCCAGCATCCTGGGAGGACATCTCGCAGATGTCAGAAGGGGAAGCAGAAAAATGGGTAAGAGCGGCTGAAGAAGAAGTAAAGTCCATGCAGGACAACGCGACGTGGACACTTACTCCACTGCCCGCAGGGAGAAAGACTATAGGTTGTAAATGGACATTTAAAATAAAGTACAATGCGCAGGGAAATATTGAACGGTACAAGGCCCGACTTGTCGCGAAAGGATACTCCCAGAAGTACGGAGAAGACTACGATGAAACATTTGCACCTGTAGTTAAGCACACTACAATCAGAACATTGTTAAGTATAGCTGCCGGAAGAGGAATGCAAGTCAAGCATATGGACGTGAAAACAGCGTTCCTAAATGGTGAGTTGAAGGAAGATATTTACATGGACCAACCACCGGGGTTTGCAGACGTTGAAAGGCCGGATCTTGTATGCAAACTGCACAAAAGCATATATGGGCTTAAGCAGGCCGCCAGAGCGTGGAACACTAAAATAAACAAGGTGCTCATGAGGGAAAATTTTACCAGGAGCAAAGCAGATCCCTGCTTATACACAAAGAGACTAAGGGGCAGGTGGATCTTTGTATTAATTTATGTCGATGACCTTATCGTATGCTTTGAGCAAGAAGGGGACGAGCGTTAAATAATGAGAGCTCTAAATCTGGACTTTGAAACTAAGGAGCTGGGTAACATAACGCACTACCTCGGAATACAAATTGAAAGAGAAGACGACAGAAGCTTTCTTCTCAACCAAAGACAGGCAATAGAAGAGATGATAGAAAGTTTCGGCATGGGGGGTGCGAAAGCAGCAGATACCCCTATGCAAACCAGCTACCCAAAGGAGATCAAAGAACTGAGCTTATTGCTGCCAGACAATAAGCAATACAGAAAGGCGATAGGAAAGCTCTTTGTACATTGCCACAATCACAAGGCCTGACATTGCGGTGGCAATAGATATACTGTGTGGACAAGTCTCAGCCTCAACCCAAAGGGATTGGAACGCAGTGAAGAGGGTTTTACAGTTCCTGAAGGGAACTGCGCACCTCAAGCTACGGCTCCCAGCAACTTCCGTGTCAGACCTGATACGGTACGTGGACGCAGATTGGGCTGGAGAGCATTCGGACAAAAAATCTACCAGTGGCTACCTATTCTTGCTTGGTGGAGGACCCATCAGCTGGTGCAGTAGGAAACAAGCCTCTGTGACACTTTTCTCGACGGAGGCAGAGTACGTGGCAGCGGCACACGCCAGCCAAGAAGTTATCTGGTTGCGACAGCTTCTGAATGATCTAGGGCAAAGACTGGACAGACCCATGCCGATCCTGGAAGACAACCAAGGATGTATTGCGCTGACGCAAAGAGAAAAAATCAACCCCAGAACCAAGCACATTGACGTAAAATACCACTTCCTGAAAGACTGACAGGAACAAGGACTCAGTTCTGCAATACTGTCCTACAGAGGATATGACAGCGGATGTGTTCACCAAGCCACTAGCAGGCGAACGCCGTCGCAAGCTATTAAGAAGAATGAACCTAGTGGGTTTGACTAGTGACTGTGGAGAAGGGGTGTTGGATTGTGCAACAGTCACAAGTAAAAGCCCATTGCAAGCCCTGCAAGCTCAACATGGGGCTAGTCCAGTAGGGGGAGGGTCAGGGGATGAAAGAGGGTTTTTTTTTCTCCTTGTCTCCTCTCTCTGTCTCGCCCTCTTGTCCCCTGCAGTCTGTACGGTATGGAAGCAGGTCTTCTGAGTTCTTAGTCAAGTTCTGTTTTGAAGCAACTTCTACTGTGTGTTATTCAGCAGAAAGCTAACTCTACAATATCACCAAGTGCACACGACACGGATACACATCCCTCCCCCAGTGTCCATCTAAAAAACAGCCTTAGTGTGTACCTGCCTGGTACATATAGGCAGAATACTGATGCACACACATGATATACATATTTGCACACATCTCATGTGTGTATGACACGCACAGACAGAGTTAGTGCATGCACGCACCTGGACAAACTGCACATGTACAAACACATCTAGACACACCCCTCACCCATCCACAGCCACCTGATGCCCACAGAGGAAGTTTTAAGTTCATACCCTTAACTCTACCCCTTGAAACCCTTTACTCTGCTCCTTTACCTTCTGTGATTGGTGGGTTTGCTCTCTGCCCCCTTACCTTGTAGACTGGGTGGCACATGGGCAGCTGGCGCAGAGTGGCTAGCGTGAAGACCTCCACCACCAGGTGAGTGTGCAGCAGGTGGGTTAGCACCTCGTGGATGTGGAAGGTGCCATTTCGCACCCAGAATTTGGCCAATGTCCAGTCCCATTCGGAGTCGCTGGGCACAAAGATGGGGCTCTCGGGGCCTGGGCTCTGGGTGAGCTGGAGAAGGAGAGAGACAAAAGCCAAAGATGAAGGAGGGGTGTGTGTGTGTGTGGAAGATACTGTCCATGGTGAACTGCCCAAGACAGCCAACAGGGGGCAGCACCCCACCTTGTATTTCTTATTACCACACCATCCTCTTTCTCTTGCCCCTAGGTAGTGCTGAAACTCCGTATTTGAAATTACTTGGTTTTTACCGAGTATTTTGGTATTCAATTCGGTTTTACCGAGTACTGAGGAATTGGCTCGGTACTCAGTTCAGTACTTGGGTAAATCCTTGGAGGGACAACATACGGGGCTTTCCATGCAACATACGGGGCTTCCCCTGGCCCTATCTAAGGGAACTTGGTACTCGGAAAATACTTGGTACTTGTTTATATTTTTTCAAGTATTTTACCAAATACCGAATATTCAGCCAAGTTACCGAGAACCGGCTGAACACTCAGAGCTGAGCCTCGGAAACTCAGAAGTACTAAGGAATTATTTTTTTGACTATTCAGTGCAGCCTTGCACCCCCAGGCTTGCAACCTTCTCAGAAGCGTTGCCCGTAAAAGCGGTGGAGCAATGCTGAAAGGAGGTGAGCAAAGGGACTCTGCGTGGGAGAGGGGGCTGGGGTGTGTCTGTGCGGGTGAGCAAGTGTGCCGGAAGGGGTGCGGGTGTGAGCAAGTGTGTGTGAGGGTGGCAGGTATGTGTGTGACTGTGGGTGTTAAACGAGATGATAGCCCGCTACAAACCACACCAGGGAAGGTGGTTGCCTGGGTTACGGGGCCCAGAGAAGTTGGGGGGTGATGGATACCCTGGCCTTTGCTGACATTTGGATGAGGTCTGATGTACAGAAAGAACGGTCAAAAACCCATTGTGCGAGGCTGACTACGCACTCACAAGGTGGCACACGCAAACAGGGGGTTCCATGCATGCATGTCAGGATACCGCGCAATCCTGCTGCGGTCCAACGTTCAGCAGCACGGAAGAGCGGGAGCCCCGGACGAGATGAGAAAATGGGATGAGACAGACTGCAACTTTTCTGGACGTTTGTGCACTGACAGAAGTAGGGCAGTCGCCAACAGAAGCTGGACCTTCCCTGTCGGTTTTCCTCATCCCTGCCTGGATGACAGCGAGAGGATACCTGTGGGACCACCGGGAGTGCATTGATCAGATGGTGGAGTTGAAGTAAAATAGGGCTTGGGGCACAGGGAATGTCATACACACCAAGTGATACTACCCATCTCCCCCACCAAAGGCCTGGAGGAACAGCCAGGTTTTTCACGTTCGTGGAAAAAAGGGGAGGACCTGGGCCAGCCGGGCCTTCGCTGGGAAGGCGTTCCACAGCCTAGGTGCGGCCACTGAGAACACCCTTTCCACTGTTGCCCGCTCTGGAAAACCCGGGGGACTTTGAGAAAGGTGCCCCCGAATGACCGCAAGAATCGGTCCAGGGCCCGGGGAAGAGAGAGACGGTCCCACAGATAGGACCCCACACGATGGGCAAGACCTCAACAAAACCACGTGCTGCTGCCTGCCATGGAGCTGTGAACTTTACTGCTCCGTGAGGGGATGCTGAGAGCGTGTCAAGACTGAATGCTTTGATTTTTCAATTTTCACTATAGATGCTCAGTAAAGTATGCGATTTACTCAATAAACTCAGCATTCTGTGCATAGCTAAAGGCTATTCCCACGTGCCGAGCGCTGGCAGGTATAAACCCACGTATGAACCACCGTTTGTGGGTGGGGAGAGCAGGCACCGGACCACCTGGAAGCAAGAAACAGCTGGGGTGGCTTCTTGTTCTCTCAGTTTGCCGCGACAGTGAGTCCTGACAGGGGGCAGGGAGGAAGAATGAGAATCCTTGCCCGTGTTTTAGGTTTGTCCCACTAGACCTGGGAGTGGGGACTGATCCCAGACTCCAGGGGGCTACTGTCTCATTTGTTAACAGGGAGCGAGGGAGGGAGGGTGTGTGAGGGAGTCGGGAAGGGGGTGAGCGAGTGAGTGAGCGAAAGCCGGGGAGGGGGTGGGCGAGTGAGTGAACATGTGTGAAGGTTTAGGGAGGCGAGTATGCGTGTGGAAATGAACACGTGTGGGGAAGTGTGAGAGCGTGTGTATGAGTGAGGGACTACAGGGTATAAGTGCGTATGTAAGGGCATCGGTGGGAACTAATTTGGGATCCATTGTCCCCTTTTTACTCCCCCCTCAGCCCCACCAAAGATGTCAAGCCCCAGCTGCTCTCGTCTCCAGTGGCTCCTAAGGCCTCTGTCCTCCCCCCGCCCCCCAAGCAGAAGGACAGGCCCCAGGCCTCACCTGGATGGCGATGGGGATCATCTCTCCCTTGGGGTTGAGGTACAGGAGGCAGAGTGGAGCCGAGATTTGCTGCCGGTGGCCGTTGAGCTCCGTGGCGGGGACGCCCTCCAGAATCTCGCAGTCAATCAGGAAGAGATTCCCTTTCTGAAAATGAAGGGGGAGGTCAGTCTGGGGAGGAGGGCAGGAAGGTCAGCTAAGCACTGGCTCTCAGCCCCCCTGATCTAACCCACTAGCCCCCCACTCCCCTCCCAGAGAACCCAGGAGTCCTGGCTCCCAGTCCCCCTGCTCTAACTTACTAGCCCCCACTCTCCTCCCAGAGAACCCAGGAGTCCTGGCTCCCAG
>QEPC01009531.1:334803-351614 GCA_003113815.1 Sphenodon punctatus
GGGGCTAGTGGGTTAGAGCAGGGGGAACTGGGAGCCAGGACTCCTGTGTTCATTTTCCAGCTCTAGGGGGAGAATAGAACAGGGGAAGGTTGGGAACCAGGACTCCTGGGTGGGGAGTGGGGGCTAGTTGGTCAGAGCAGAGAGGGGGTGCTGGGAGCAGAACTCCTGAGTTTTCTCTCCAGCTCTGCGAGGGGAGGGGAGGGGAGGGGGGGCGCAAGGCGCGGTACTGACTTGAGACCAGAGTCGAGTTGAACCAGAAAGCCCTCTGCACATCAGACAGCCTGTTCCATGAATTCTTGCACGTCAAGAGGCCTTTTAATATGAGCTCGGCCTGCCTGCAGGGGGTGGCGGGAGAGATGGAACCGAGAGAGGAGTCAGCTCTTTGCAGGAACCCGCTGGAGTGACGGGCTGCAGCAGCGGAGTTGTTGCAGGGGGACTCCCTGGGGCAGGGGAGGGATGGGGGGCAGTTTGGAGGTGGGGAGACCGGGTCTACTCAAGTGGCCACCAGGGAGGCAGAGTAGGTTGATCCTGCCAGCTGACGGGATCACCTTCCGACCGAGCGTTTGGCTGGGTGTGCTGGGCCCCGTGTCCCCGCTGGCTCAGCCTGGCTTGAGCTCCCCTGGTCTTCCTGTCTCAGCCCACGCCACCTCTCCGCCCAGCCGACCCCATCCCAGCAGCGGCATCTCTTGGCGACTTCAGCCTAGGCCTCCCCCCTTCCAAAGTGGTGGGTGGCCCCCAGCGAGGTCCTGCCCGGGAGCAGCAGCAACCCCGCTGCCAGGAAGGAAGTTTTAAGAGCCGGCACAGCCAGCCCCTCTGCCCTGAAGGCTTCCTTCTTGGCAACTCCCTTTGCAAGCAGCCTGAACGCCATTTCGGGGTGGGCCGTGGGGCAGAGTGTTGGCCCGGCTCCCTCCTTGGCCCACTCTGAACATTTCCTAGCGGTGCCAAGGCTCATTGCAGAGCAGCCTCCCCCCAAATCCCATTCCCCAGGCCCAACTGAGCCCCTTGCTTTTGGTTACCAGAGCTAGGCAAACTTTTCCAGGACACTTATGGAAAATACAGGTTGCAGGGCCTGCATTGGTTCCGAAGGCCTGCAAACGGTATTTGTCACAAGAGTTCCGGAAACATTTGCACAACCCTACCCTCGGCTTGCTCCATGGTAGCTACGCTCCTTGCCCTGCCCCCTAGTGGTCCCCAGTCCACCCCGGCCTGCGGGGGGGAAATGTAAGAGGTAGAAAAATGTCTAGTGGGGAGAGGCCAGGTCTGAGCTCAGGCGTGAACATTGACTGTCCTAGGCAGCTGCCTACTGAGCCTTACAAATCCTGCAGGGACTTACAACAGCTGCGCAACCCTTGTCCAGGGACCTTAGCACAGGATTTGCTTCTGGTCTGCAGGCGGTCTGAGTTTCCCGAAAAGGCAGCAATTTTCACCCTGCTTTGTGGTATCCTGCTTGCAGGAGGTTTTGGAGTCTTGCAACCTCCGGTTTTGCCTCATCCCTCCCGGCAGAGAGGAGGAAGAAGACACGGTCTCTTGGCTAATTGGTCTGATGCAACCAGGGCTGTCCTTTCTCATAGGCTGAGGAGGCGGCGACGGGCCGGTGTCCCTAATGTGTCGCCATCTCTGCCTCAGGAGTCATGCCCCCACGCCCTGGCAGGAGCAGGCTGGCTTGTTGCCAATGGGGAAAATTCCCCTCTCTCTCAACCTGATGTAAAGCAGGAGTAACTCCTTTGGAGTCATCAAGGCCAATTCCCTTCATGCTTTACACCCCCATGTAAACCAGGAGTAGCTAATTTGGTATTAGTGGGGTCCAATTTCCCCTCTCGTATACTCTGGTGTAAAGGAGGAATAGCCCCATTGGAGTCAACAAGGCCAATTCCCTCTCACTTGCACCCCAGTGTAAACCAGGAGTAGCACATTTGGTGCTAGTGGGACCGTATTTCACCTCTCACAGTCAGATGTCAGTAACTCCCTTGGAGTCATCATGGACAATTCCCTCTGTGCTTGCACCCCAGAGTAAACCTTGAGTAGCTCATTTTGTGCCAGTTTTGGAACTCTATTTCCCATTTGACACGCTCTGGCGTAAAGCAGAATTAACTCCATTGGAGGCCACAGGGCTAATTCTCCTTCCAGCTAAGTCTCCTGCTGATTGCTGGGAATCACCTTCCAACCGAGTGTCTGGCTGGCTGCGCTAGGCCCTGTGTTCCCACTGACTCAAGTCGGCTTTAGCTCCCCAAGCTTCCCTGTCTCAGCGCACCCCCCCGCTCAACCCAGGCGACCCCATCCCAGCAGCAACATCTTGTTCTGTCGCTTGTGCTGCCTAGGGAGGGATGCAATGGCGGTGCGGTTATCCGGCCCTGCCCCCGCACTACTCCCGGTGCCCCACCACCACCGTGATGGGGAGTCATGGTGGCCAATGACAGCCAGCTAGGACCGGGTCTGATCCGGGCCGCGTCATGGCGGGCCAAAACATACGTGATTGTTCGCTGTGGCCCGATTGGGCAGACCTTAGCCTGGTCTGTGACCTTGGAAGTTTGGGCCAACATCTGGCGGTGCCGGCACACATGTGCTGGTAAGGTCTGGGCCAGAGCAGGCCACGGCGCTCACGCCTGTTTTTACCCATAGTAAACCAAGAGTAGCTGATTTGGTGGCAAGAAGACCAGTTTCCCCTCTCACACGTTCTGGTGTAAAGGAGGAGTAACTTCCTTGGAATCAATGGGGCCAATTCTTCTCTCACTTGCATAGTGATGTAAACCATGAGTAGGAGATTTGGTGGCAACGAGGCCCGATTTCCCTCTCACATACTCTGGTGTGAAGCAGGAATAACTCCCTTGGAATGAATGGTGCCAGTTCGCCTAGTATACATTCTGGTGTAAAAATAAAAGTAACTTCACTGGACTTCTCCCTTGCTTGCACCCCAGTGTAAACCAGGAGTAGCTCATTTGGTACTAGTGGGTCCTGATTTCACTTTTTACACACTGGTGTAAATCAGGAGTAACTCTACTGGGACGGGGCTGCGTCAGTGAGAAACAGATTGAAATGGAAAGAGATCCAAGTGGGCCTGCAAATCCACATGGATCTTTCTCTTGGACAAGACCCCATTCACCCCGTTCTCCCTGCCAACCCATCTGTAGCTACTAGTACGTACGCGGTCCCCATGCGCTGACTGAAGTTAGCACTCCTAGAGGGGGAGTACTGGTTGTTTAGATCCAGTTGGTCCACGGTGGGTACATCCAGGCACCTCGGCCATCCTGGTGCAAATTCTTTGTATCTGCAGCGAGACAAGGGGTGTTAGTAGTTTTACCCCCCTCTCTGGATCTCACCCGGAGGCTCCAGGAGAGACTCTCCTCATCCTCTGAACTGCGTCTCTCAGCGCTCGAGGAGAGGGACTGGATCCAGGGGTCGGATCCAGGAACTGGAAAGGGGTCACATAAAAAACAGACACGAGTCTGATTTGGCCCATGGACTAGAAGTTCCCCAGTCCCGTGTTAGATTGTAAGCCACAGGCAGGGACCGCGTCTATTTCTATGTTTTGTACAGCACCAGGTCACACGTCTGGCGCTATATAAATGTTTATAATAAAATAATAATAATAATAATAATAATAATCTCCTCTGAGATCTGGCATTTCCAGTGCTTTATAATCTCTGTTGCTTCCCTGGATTTGGAGGAGCCTGCAGTTGCAGACTTCCTGTATCAAAGTGTGTGTGTTGGACTAGATGACCCTTCCAGTTCTGTGACTCCTCCGCACAAGTCTGCCTACCTGTAGAACTCTTGCTTTGCCTTTAGCTCCTCCTGCCGGTGCTTTAAGAGGAGGAGATTCCCAGAATCCGCGCTATGGGTTTTGGCTGACGGGAGGAGAGACGATAGAAGATTAATGGAAACATTCAAAAGCCACGTCATCTACAACTTCATTTAAAATGGGGAAAATATGCTTTTCACCTCAAAAATTACAGAACTAGAAAAAGAAAAAGGCAATGGAAGATATACAGGGAGCTTGAGTTTTTAGGGCTGTTTTTTCACAGGTTTCCGTTTCAAAGAGGCCTTAATCCATGAAGGCTGGGGAATGTTTCCTGGGTTATGCACTGGCCGCGGAGGATCCCGAATGGTCATATAGTATTATGAATTAATTAGGCAGTTTGGCCATGGTCAGAGATCAGAGAGAGGAGACCTGAACAAATTCAGTTCAGCTAATTTGATGCATAAGCCTCAGGCTGGCACAAAACAGAGAAAGTCTGTGAGAATAAAGCTGTAAACAACTCGCACTCTAGCAGAAAAGCGTATCTCCAAGGCCACGATAACAACCCCAGCCGTCCGCTCTCTCGGAGAAAACAAAGAAAAGGCCTGAAAGAAAAGGGAGGTAGCCTCAGCAGACCAGATTGGCAGCTGGACAGTAGAGAAACACTCTCCAAAGAGCCAAAACAGCTTTAATGGCTCTGCTCCAAGTGAGAGAGAAATGAATGGTCAGCTATTTCTGCACTTGGCATAGTCAAAGAGGGGACCCTGCAACATGTATTCTGAATAAATCAAGCTATAAAAGGAAACGCCCAGGCCCTTATCTCTTGTCACTGGTACTCGTGGCTACTAGCGTTGCAGTGAGCCTGCGTGGGGCCTCTGCCCCTCACCATCGCCCTCAAAGATCCAGAGGCTCCTGCCCAGCTCTCTGCTGGGCCCCCTCCGCTGAACCAGCCTGTGTCTCGGACAGTGGCCTCTGACACGCAAGAGATCCTAGGTTGGGTGACGGGGTTCTCTGCTGGTAATGCTGCAGTGCCCAGATGTTACGCGTCTAGCCAATAAAATTGAGTTGTACCCACATACTTTGGTTTGTTAATTGGCAACCTTCGATCTTGTTTGGGGTAAACTGAGGAACGGCAAACTCATTTATTTCCCAACAGTAGCTCCCTGAGGGACAGCAACCATTGGCTAGTTTAGCTTTTGTGAGTGTCAGCTTCTGGGAAAGTATGTACCGCCACCTAGCGCGGAGATGACCATCTGTGGTGAACATTGTAAGCAACGATTTTTCCTGATTAAAATTATATTCCATACTCGGAAAACCTCCAGTTTCTAATGATAGTGTCATGAAGAGATACTTGTAAACCATGTGTGTAATAAATAGGTCAAGGAAAACGTTAAGACAACATGAAAGGAGCTAAGCGGAGAACTCAAAACTCGCGTCAGGTAACCAATGTAAAATGGAAACTGCTAAGTCATTACAGGACTGACACGGAGAAATCAGGAAGGACTGGACACCTTCTGCAGACACTAGCAATCGGCCATTGATTTGCAAAGGGATTTCTTCCTGCGGACGTGATTGAAAGCACAGAGTCACCTGGCGGGAAAATCAAACCCAGGATCCTGGAAAAGACAAAGTGGTGGTTCTTGAACAGCCATCTTGGGCGAGCATCTCTTCCCAGCCAGAGAAGGGCTGCACCAAACAAACTATGAATTAATGACTGATCTATTGGAAACCCTAAGACTTGGACCTGGCCAAGACATGAACGGAAATAGCCTTGGACTCTGATTAGGGTAAGAGCCTAAGTTAGGAGAATGCAAGTGCAGATAGGAATGCGTTATTGGTGATGTTAGTTTGATTTCCGCGCTCTTGAGTATAATCATGTACGGCATGCTTAGTAGTCATTAAACTTCTTTTAACTGAACCTAGCGTGGTCCAGTGGCATTCCTAATCCTAACATTGGCTGGACGCAGCTTGGGTTAAGTCTGGGTTTACAAATACAGATGAACCTAGAGAGAAAGGAGTCTTTGCTGGGAAACTCTAAGGTTCAGAGGGGACAAAAAGTTTCACCCATTGCAGGCTGAATCCGTTCTAGAGAGAAAGCTGGTCCAGTGAGAGCTGCAAGCCCGAGAAACTGAGTCACAATAGCCTAGAGTGAGGGAGCAAGACCCCAATCCCATGAACAACAGTTAAGGTTCTTGCAAATTCAATCATGGAAATTGCAAGATAAAGCTCCTGCCTTAACTTGCACACCTTGTAAGCAGTGACGCTGTTGTAGGATCTTGCATACTGTGCTCGCTTACAACCTCAGCTCCATACACCCGCACTTTGCCTTGGCCTTCTTCCTCTGCAGGTTGGGGGCAACACTGAAGCTGGGGACAGAAGGGCGAAAGCTGGCCCCTCACCCCCTCGGGTTGGGGAGAATGGGACAGCAGGGTATACTGGTATACAAATGTTTAATAAAAACCTTTCGTTGGTTAGATATTGTAATTACTAAAATGGAATGGCAATTGGAAGGAACGGAGGCAACAGCCGTGCCAATTCCCAAATAAATGCTATTGTCGTCGCAACATCAAGGTAAGGGACGGTCAAAGACTACAGCCCAGCTGCATCTTTGGGAGTACAGAGGGAAGATAACCGAGTGTGAAATACCAATGAAGGACCAGATAAGTGAGGGAGGAAAGAAAGAACACAAAGAGTGTGCGGGAGGAATTAAGGGGGTGGGATGCTGGGATGCCCTGTGGGCAGGAGGGGCGGGACATAAATTTTAAAAAAATAAATAAAAAATGACAAGAGGAATTAGAAATATTTAAACATTTCTGAGTGAAATAAATCATTCAGAAGCTGGATGGGATCCCTCTGGGAGCAGTTTTATCATTGTAGCCACTTATCACAGCGGACTTCCTGTTCTTTGACTCCCTATAGCCTCCTTCCCTGTTACTCCACTTCCTGTCCTGTTCGATGTCATTCCACACACAGACCTTTACTCCCGTTCCATAGGAAACGGACAGACAGATGTCTCTCCCAGGACTCTGGAGTTCTAGCCCCCACCCCCTCACACAGAAGGGGCAACTTGGACCCAGGACCCCTGGGCTGTCTTGTTACGACGTTGAGAGCAGGGGAGAACAGATCAGTCTGGAAACCAGGACTGCTGGATTACCTATGAAGGGAGTGACGCATACTGGGTTAGAGTGTGTCCCCAATTCTGCCTTTGAGAGCTTGGAGAAAGGCTTTGGCAGCCCTATTTTGTTATCTGGCCCCGACACCCGAAATCAAAATTAAAGTAACAAACACCGCACACTCTGTTCAAAGATTTGCTTATTCCACTCCGAGCTGAGTTCTAGAAAGCGCTGGCGACTCACTTTTCAGATTTGGGATTTACTCCCCTCAGAGGATTCCACTCGTTTGGCTAGCCTCCTAGGCTTTTCTACACATTGGTACACAATTCTGAGCATAACCCTTCTCGTTGGGTGCCACTGTCATGGGGTTTGGGGTCCAGTACCCCACTTTTCTGGGTTGGGTGACTCAATTTCCCTCACTTGCAGCCCACCTGAACCAGTTCTCTCTCTGGCCAATTCAGTCCTGCAAAGGGGATACTCCTTTTGTCTCCCAACTCCCAGAGACTCCTGTTCATTGATATCTCTCTCTCTCTGGGTTCGCAAGAGCTTGGGGGCTCAAGATCCTCAAACTGTGTTCCCCAATGTATAACAGCAGCAAGCACTTCTTAGTAAAGAAGAAAGTTTATTGATTACATAAGCAAAGATAGTTTGAACACAGAGTGGCAATTAAAACCAAAAGTAAATAACGCATTCCTAGTCTGAACTGTGTGCATCCCTAGTTAAATTTTACCCTACAGAATAGTCCATGCACTTGAGTTCGTTCTCAGCCAGCGGCGGAAGGATAGCTGGGTTCCCATCTTAGAGAGTTTCCAAGAAAGTCTTTACTTCATAGTTTGCTTGACACAGCCTTCCCTGGCTGCAAGATGTAGATGAAGCTCTCAGCTTCCAGAGATAGCAGGAACCAACTCCTTTGTCTTGTCTCTCAGTTTAAATAGCTTTCAGAGTCCTTTGTTTAAGACAAAGGAAGGGGAACAGAGGGAGAGCCAAGGGGTGTAACATTCATGAAGATGCGAGGTCTCAGGTGCACGCACTTGGCTTGGTTACATCATCTACAGAAAGCTGTGTGATCCCTATCGATATTGGACTCCGTGTGCCGCCCCACCCAGCGCAAGGCTGCCTGAAGGTTATGAAAGGAAGACCATTTCACTTGTACCTCTGTGCATAGAGGTTTAATACACGGGGCGGACAGACACGCAGAACTGCCTGTCGCCCTCAGCAGGCTTGGGCTCTGCTTACCACCTCCTTAGGCGGGGGAAGGGGGCGGGCAGGGCCGGCCCCAGGGTTTGAGGCCATGTGCAAAGTCTTGGTGTGGGGGGCCTGATTTACATAATTAGGCCCCACCTAATTATGCAAATGTGTACATATTTACATAAGATTTACTCCCTCTGGACAGGAAGGATTCCCATTCTCCACCGCTGCAAGCAACCATGGAGAAGCATGGCCTCCCCATGCTTCCCCCCGCCCTTGGTTTGGCACCCCTTGGCTGCCTTACCTGGCGCTCAGCCGAGAGGCCATAGACAAGCACGGCCTCCCAATGCTCCCCCCACACACACCTCCCCAGCCGAGCGTCTACCACCACTCCCCAGGAGTGGTTCCACTGCAGGGGCAGCCGGGCGGGCAGTGAGGCAGGCACAGAGAGACTGACTGCGTCCACTGCCTTACTGGGGGAGGGGGGTGAGCTTCGACGGTCTGGCCTCCAGGGCCTGTTGCTTCTTGCTGCCGGTGCCGCTTGTGCACGCACGCGGTGCGATCGGCCCAGAGGTGCTGCTATCAAACACACCCAACACCCAAAATGCAGCTAGCTTATTAAGCGAACTATGCCATGAAGAGAGACCTATACCGGGCGGGGGGAAGCAGGTAGAAGCTGCACTGCCTTGGGAGTCTCCTGACACAAGACAATGTCTGTGTCTGTGTCTGTGGTTCTGGGAGGGGAAAGAAGATAGGGGAAATGCACAGGACACCATGTTTATTCAACGTGCACGCGCAATGTAAGGACTCCCTTTCGAACTTTAACATTGTATTTAAAAAAAAAAATTAAAACAGGAACTTTTTCGGATTCCCCAAGCCAACAGCGATTGCTCAAGATTGGGCTTCCTTTTTCCTATTCAAACAATGTTCACATAGACCCTCAACTAAGAGAGAAGCCCCCAGGAAAAGTTTTCAACGAGTCTCAGTGGGAAAGTCAGTGGCTGAAAACCACCATGTTACAGATCGGCAGAGATACAATGGGAACTCCCATCTCACCTTAACGAAGGGAGGCGTGACTGCGCCGCCATCATCTGCCGAAACGAATAATAACGGCAATTGGATTCCAACTCCATTACAGATATCTTGATGAGGTCATTTTGGTTCTATGCTATTGGGCGTGAATAGCGGCAGAAACGGAGTTACCAAAGATCAAAACCACTGAAAACCCAGCTAGGTCAATATCGGTTTCCGCTGCAGACGTTATTCGGAAAGCGATCTGAAAATGTGAATGATATCTGCAACTACAAGCATCAGTATTCGTTTCAGCCTTAGAGTTGCCCCCTTCCTCTAGGAAGAAACCCAGCGGGGGCGGGATCATGTTGAAGGGGGTGGGGTGGGGTTGCAAAGAGGCCAGCTTGCCCCTTCCTGATGCAATCCTGCCCTTTATGCAGCATATTGTGATATTAGAGCGTGGAGCCACACTGGGAAGGGGGTCTCTGTATTGGCGTGCATTTTGATGTATTGTAATATGTGCTTGGCAAACCTCCGATTCAAAATGTGAAGAGATCTGTTTGACACAGCTAAAATGCTGAACAGGAGCTCATTCACACATTTATTAAAATGCTGCTTTTCCTAAATGCAGTCAACGTCAAAACGCGCTCAAATAAACCCATGCGCTGTTCACATATGGGGTTATTTAAGTGCATTTTGAAACGGACTGCATTTAGGAAGCAGCATTTTAATCATGTCACTACACAGCGCCCCGCTTCCCCGCCTCTCCGAGAGGGGAGAGGAGCGGAGCCGAGAAAGGGGGGTGCTGTGTAACTGACATGACACCGACATTCCAACAAGAGGATTTTTGCGGGTCGTTTCAAATGCATGCAAGTGACCTAGATCGGCCACTGACGGAGACAGGTTGCTGGGCTTGATAGAGATCTGACCCAGTAAGGCCGTTCTTATGCTCTTAAACAGTGCCACCTAGTGGAGGAATTTGGAAATAAGTGGTCAAGAATTTTCCTTACCCTGCCTGGACAACAGTTAAGCAGGGGGGGCTTTTCCCTCCCAGGAGACACTGAAAATTAGTACAAGCTCCAAGGGCTGTATAGAAGGGGAGGATGAGGGTGCTTAAGAGGAAGATCCAGGCCATGGCTCTGTCCTCTCTCCTTGTGTGCATGCCCTCCTCTCTGCTCCCTGCACCCCCCCGAATTCAGTCTTTCAGTGTTTGCGGGCAGGAACTTGTCACAGGCTGCATTTGGCCCCTGGGCCAAGCCTGCTTAACAGCATCGCNGCTCTGTCCTCTCTCCTTGTGTGCATGCCCTCCTCTCTGCTCCCTGCACCCCTCCCCCCCGAATTCAGTCTTTCAGTGTTTGCGGGCAGGAACTGGATTCAGGGACCGGAATGGGCCTACATAAAAACTTGTCACAGGCTGCATTTGGCCCCTGGGCCAAGCCTGCTTAACAGCATCGCCGGGCCTTTTCACACAGACACGGATACAATGGGTGTTTTCGTTTTATTATACATGTTGCAGGGCACCCATAGAGCACACCTGCAACATGTATAATAAAACGTAACACCCATTTTTATCAGTGTCTGTGTGAAAAGGGCCACTGTCAAGACTTAAGGGCTTGCGCAGGTTAAGAACGTAAGAGATGATCAACTGGGTTCGACTAATGGTCCGTCTAGTCCTGCATCCTGTCTTACCCTGCTGCCTCTTTGACCCTGGAAGTGAGCCGGATGAAGGAATGGAGGGAATGTGTATCAAGTTTTTAGTTGACACAAAACTGGGAGGAGCAGCAATCACCTCAGAAGATGGAATTAGATTATTTTTAAATTTTTTTTAAAAATCCTGATCGGTTGGAAATCAAGGCTGAATTTCAGTCGAGATCAATGTAAAATCCTGCGTTTAGGGAAGAAAAACTAAATGCCCAAGTAGAAGCCAGGCCAGGGGTGCCTGGCTTGGCAGCAGCACATGAAAAAAAATGGTATCTAGGAATTGGGATTGATCCCAAACTGAACAGGAATCCGCAATGGGATGTGGCGGCAAAAAAGGCTAATGCAATTTTAGGCAGCATCAGCAAAAACGTGCTTTCCAAATCAGCCGAGGTAATAATTCCCCTCCGCTCAGC
The DNA here is from genome assembly GCA_003113815.1 of Sphenodon punctatus. Classification (NCBI taxonomy): domain Eukaryota; kingdom Metazoa; phylum Chordata; class Lepidosauria; order Sphenodontia; family Sphenodontidae; genus Sphenodon; species Sphenodon punctatus. The sequence continues at coordinate 345,963 of QEPC01009531.1, forward strand.
ACTGGTCAGAGCTCACTTGGTGGGTTGTGCCCAGTTTGGGGCACCTCATTTTAAGAAGGACATCGACAAATCGGAGCAGGTTCAGTCGAGAGGAGGATGACAAAGATGATTCAAAGGGTTCAGAAATCAAGTCTCATGAGGAAAGGGGGAAGGAACTGGGTGTGTTTAGCCTAGCGAAGAGGAGATTAAGGGGAGACTTGATAACAGTCTTCAAATATTTAAAGAGGACAAGGAACTGTTCTGCCTGGCGACAGAGGGCAGGATTAGAAACAATGGGGCTCAAGTTCCAGGAAGGGAGATTTCAGTTAAATATCAGGAAAAAAACAAAACCACTTTCCCACCGTAGAGCGGTGCGGCAATGGGGAAAGCTGGCTCTCTGTTGCGAGAGGTTTTCAAGAAGTGGCTGGACAGCCACCCACCGGGGACGGCGTAGGTGTAGCCATCCTGTATCCAAGCAGGGGGTTGGATAGATGCCCTTTGAGGTCACCTCCTAGCCTGCGATTCTCTGTGCTGCTGGCTGCTCGGAGGCATTCAGAAATTAACTCTGATCCCTTAGCGCCACCACCTCGAGGGGGCTGGGCCCAATCGTCAAGGATCAGGCTGGAAGGCATTGGATCTTGCACAATTGATGGCATTTCAGCAAAAGGTAAGGGCGGAGGGAACTGCAAGGGCCTGTAGTCCAGCCCCCTGCTCCAACGCAAAAGAGCCTCTGGATTCCCTACAGCATTCGAGTCCGAGGCCTGTCCAGCTGGGGGTTTGGAAAGCTCAAGGAAGGAGACTCTCCTTTGGCAGCCGATTCCATCGACCCAACCGGGCTTAAGCTTGGATGTTTGTCCTGATATTGAACCCAAATCGACCTTGCTTCAGTTTAAGCTAATTCAGTCTTCTTTTCGATCTCAGGCCCAGGGGCCAAATGCAGGCCTCGATTCGGTTCTATTCGGCTCCTTTCGAGTTGGTGGATCTGGCCCCCCGGATCCAGTTCCTACCCCCACCCTCCGAAGCGCCGACAGACCGAGCTCGGGGGTGGGGGGTGGGGGGAAGGGAGCAGAGAGGGCAGGCCGGCCCACAAGGAGCAGGGACAGATCCGTTATCTGGACTAGGGATGAAACAAGATCTCGCAGACGGAGACTTATCTTGACGAGATTTGAGACCAAGTCAAGAACCGGCTGTTCTCGACATCACTCTTGCGAGATTCGTGGAGAAATTTTAAAAAACGCTCTGCTCATGTGCAGCACGGCTGCGGTGGCCATTTTGTGCACGCCCAGTCTCACGGGAGTGCGAAACATTTGCGAGATCTTCTCAAGCTCTCGCTGCCGGTTCTCGATTCAACCCTAATCTGGACCCCCCCCCCTCCCCGAACGCACTGCTTAAGTGCCGCCGCCTCCAATTTCTATACGGCTTGGAGCTTGTATTAATGGGAGGAAAAGGTTCCCATCCCTCATCGAGACTAAACATTCCCAATTCTTTCCTCATACAATTTGTGTTCTGCTCCCGTTCACCTCCTCGGAGTCCTCCCCAGTTGAATTTAGGGGAAGATCATGGGACACCAAATGATTTCGGGAAAAGGAACACAGAGGATCCTTTGGTTGCCAGTTGGGATTTCTATGCAGGGGTGGGTGGGAGACATTTCTATGCAGGGGTGGGTGGGAGGCGCAACATGTATATTTTGATTCAAGTTTCAAAATAATAAGGGCAGAGCAGCACCAGAGGACAACGAAGAAACGTAAGCTGGTGGTGGCTTTAAATGGAGGCTGCCGCCACTGCTCACAGTCGACCTGTGCAGTGCCCCCTCCCCTGTACCACAGAGCTGCAGGCAGATTGACAGACACTCTAGGCTACTGCCCGCAGCTCTATGGCTATTGCCGATGCAACCTCTGGCTGGAAGCGGAGCTGCAGTGGTCCGTCTGCGAGTAAATGGATTGCTGCTTTGCCCCTGGCTGGTGCTCCAAGATCAGGCGGTCTGCTCTGCCAGTGATGCTCTGGGATGTTCCGGAGCACCGGGAGTGGAGTGCCTGCCTGCTCCTGCTCCGCCTCACCCCAGGGTGACCTGTCTTTACACAAACTGGCCACCAGGGGGCGGGGCAGAGCAGGTGTCCATCTAAAGACAGTCAAGGGTCTGGAACAGCTTCTGACCCGTACGAGGAGAAGCTGGATAGGTCTTCAGCTTGGAGAAGAGACAACTGGCGGGTTATAGCAGAGAGAGGGGCGAAGCAAGTCAACAGGGAGCTGTTGTTTATCCATCTCATAATAGTAAAACTAGGGGATACCCTGGAATTAAGTGACATGAGGGTTAAGACAAATCAAGGGAAGTATTTCCCCCCCCACCCCCACTCAGCATGCAGTTAACCTGTGGAACTCCTTGTCAAATGATGTTGTGAAGGCCAGTAGTGTAACTGGTTTCAGAAAAGGATTAGATAAATTCTTAGAAGACAGGTTCACAAAGTTAGCCGAGGGATGGGAGTGAACAGCAGAGAACGGGTCACTCCATTCTGACCTATTGTGCATTTCCTAAACTAGGCAAAAGCTGCTGAAAGTGCAGACACATGTAGCAGAAAATAAAAGACAACAACAACAAAAACCCAAAGGAAATCAAATGAATGCCATTTGATTATTCATTCATTTTGTTACCTTGGTTATCAAAATTAATAGAGCTCATTAGCTTTTGTAATTAATTAATCAAACAATACAAAATTGCACACATCTATTCCCAGCCTGCCTTGACCTCCCCTTGCAAAGATAGTGGTGCTGCCCTGGCTCCAACGAGCGGCAGCAATCCTGGGGCCTTTGCAAGCACTCCCCTCCCCACTCTGAAAATTTCCTTCTTTGCAGGATCTCTGAGGGCTGCTAGGGAATGTTCAGAGTGGAGGGGGGGGGGAAGAGTGGGGGCCTCAGTCCCTCTCGCCCACTCTGAACATTTCCTTCTTGGTGGGATCTCCGAGGGCTGCTAGGGAATGTTCAGAGTGGAGGGGGGCGCAGAGTGGGGGGCCTCAGTCTCTCTCGCCCACTCTGAAAAATTTCCTTCTTTGCAGGATCTCTGAGGGCTGCTAGGGAACGTTCAGAGTGGGGGGAGGGGGCAGAGAGTTGCCCTGTTCCCTCCTTTGCCCCCTCTGAAAATTTTTCTAGCGGGTGACCACACCACTCACAAAGGGCCTCCCTAAAGTCCAGGACCCAGTCTCGACTGAGCCCCTCGCTCCATGATCGTTCGACTCCTGCGGGAGCAGCATCTTACCTTTTCCCTCCCTCAGCTCCAGAGTGCGGTACCCCTGGATCCACATGTAGCAGGGGAAGCGATAGACCGTCCCCTCGGGGCACGTCACTTCGACGCAGCTGCAATACCAGTTGCTCTCTGGGAAGATGCTGTAGCGCTCCTTGTGGAGGCGAATCAGCAGCAGAGGACCCAGATTCTTCTCGCTGTGGACTTCGTACTTGCCAACCTGGGGGGAAGAGGATTGAGGGTTGGGGAAGACAGGGTTAAAACTTTCTGCAGGGGGGCAGGGGGGGAGGTTAAGGCCCTAGAGGTGTCATCTATGCAAGGTTTTAAGGAACACTTATGAAAAGACATGTTGTTGCAGGGCCGCCTCCCACCAGCGTAACTGTGACAGAGCCGGCGGTGGCCCCTTTAAGAAGGCCTACTCATCACAAGCCAGTCAGTCTGCTGCAGGAAGCCAAACCATACGGACCTAAAGTCAGGCTGCTGCCAGTGCCTATAGAGCCTTCGGGGTCTGGGTCTGGGATTAAAGAGGGGCCAGGGGTTGGCTGGGAACTTGCTTTATGGTGTAGTGGAAGGTGCGGGACTGGTCTTGGGAAGCCAGGGTTCCAAATCCTGCCCTAGTCCATAAATTCACTCTGAACAGCCTTGGTCAACAGTTTCAGTTCCCTGTCTATAACATGGGAATGTGTGTGTGTGTGTCTGTCTGTCTGTCTCTCCCCGTGTTCCTCTCACCCTTGTCCAGCTTAGATTTGTAAGCAGGACAGATGGGAGCGTGAATCCGTTTCACAATGACTTCAAAAGGGAAACATCCAAATCTGTAATTAAATATGGAAATCCCAGGGAAACAAACATGAGATGAAGCTTTGCCCGGCGGACACCACCTCGTGTTCACACACAGGCTTAGGAGCCCGCCTGACCCCAGAGCTGCTCAGCGCGTGGCAGTCAACAAAAAAGCAAACAACGTTAGGAATTATTTGTAAAGAGAGAGAATAATACTGATATCATCATAATTGCCAGTACAGAAATCTATGGTGAACCTGCACCTTGAACAGTGTGTGCAGCTCTGGTCACTTCTATCTCAAACCAGATAAGCGGAGCGGAGAACTAGAAAAGGTGCAGAGAAGGGCAACAAGAATTCAGAGGGGAGCTGTTCCAGACCCTTGATCAGAGAGGCGAGATAGGCTCCTCAGCTTGGAGAAGAGACATCGGAGAGGAGATACGACAGACGTTTATAAGATCATGAGTGGGGAGGAACATGCTAATAGGGAACAGTTATTTACCCGCTCTAACAGTACTAGAACTAAGGGAAACCCCGTGAAACTAATTGGCAGCAGATTTAAAACAAATGAAAGTATTTTTTCCACTCAACGCAGTTATATTGTGGGATTTGTTGCCAAAATAGGTGCTCAAGGCCAGTAGAATAGCTGGATTTAAGAAAGACTTGGATAAGTTTCTGGGGCATCGGTTCATTTGGCAGCTATTAGTCAGGTAGGTTTGGGGATTGTAACCTCTTACCGTCGGGAGCTGGGAGTGAACAACAGGGAACGGCTTGCCCCATCGTGACCGGTTGGGCGCTTCTTCAAAGTGACTGAGATTGGCCACTGTCGGAGACAGGATACTGGGCTCGACGGACCACTGGTCTGACCTAGTCTGGCACGACTTATGTTCTTATGTGGCACCCTGCCCCCACACTAGCTGCCTCGCATGGGCTCTACAAGGAGCCCAGCAGACAGGCCGGTGGTTCCCCCCAAGCCGTAGTCTGCCTGCGCACCCCCCCCCCCATAGAGTTGTGGTTGCTCCCGCAACTGCTGTAGGCCACAACTGTGACACTATGGTGGAGAACACAGTGCGAGCCATGCCCCCACCCCAGAACAGCCCTCACTCTCATGCAGACACGCAAGGCTGGCCCCAGGCTTGCCTGGCTTGGAGGCAGGCTGCAGTCAGCTTCTCCCCCAATAAGTTCTTCTGCCTCTGGTCCCCATCCCTCACCTGCCTCTAAGGCTCGGACTGGGAGAAAAAGCTGTTTGTTTACAAACAACAACTCCTCCCCCTGTGAGTGATCAGAAGGTTGTTGCCTTGTAAAGAAGGTTCTTCGAGATGTCTCCAAACGTTCTCACAACTGGGTTGTGCATGGTCACCCTATTCAAATAATAGACCATGTGATGGTCTCAAGCTCCTCTAGTATAAAAGCACCGACTCTCCCCCTCAGAATGACAGTTCCTTCCAACCCTTTCTAGGAATATAAGAAAAAAATTCCATGCGGGGCTGGAAGGGTGGGTGTTGTGAGAATGTTCGCAGCCATCTCAAAGAACCTTGTTTACAAGGTAACAACCTTCTGTTCTTCGAGTAGCTCCTCACACGCTATTTTTACATGGTTCCGCTGGATTGGCGGGGGGAGTCCGTGGGCATGCTGGTGCATGGGCGGGGCATGTACACGGCGG
>QEPC01009531.1:358480-371675 GCA_003113815.1 Sphenodon punctatus
CCCCCCCCCCCCCCCGGCTTCTGTATTTATTAATGTTTGTAATCAGATTTATTATTATGTTGTTTAAAGGTTGGGTTTATTTTATTTTGATATGTCTCTTTTTTGTACAGATCAATCGATCAATTACAATAGAACTACTACTACCTTGTCACTGGGTAAGCATCTATACAAGCCGTTTCTTCGAAATACAAAATGAAGGGCGGTATGTACGGTTGATTTTTCGGGAGTACTTACATCTCTTCTTACTCCTCAATAGCGCTGCGTTCATGTGAACGCTTCTGGTTCAAAGTAAGGTGGATCTACATTGAATTCACTGTTAACTGGGATTTGGCCTATGCCTCTCGATGTAGAGAGAGAGAGATTGAGAGATCGATATTAGCTTTAGCTGCCGCTTGGGTTTTAATAAGGTTAATTAAAGATCATGTTTATTAAGAGCAGCTGAGATTACTGCATGGTTTTGCATTGACACAACATCCCCAGCGGGTGTAAAGCAGCATTGCACCATTGTCACTAAGGCAAGATCCTCAGCTGGGCATGCATTCGCCTCATGGGGCCAGATTCTGCTCAGTCCACCTTGGCTTCAGCCAGTGAAAATCAGCTTAGTGCCATTGGCGTCTATGGGACAGTTTCTTAGCTGGAGTAAATCCTCCTACTACATATCATTTTTACAGCAGTACTAAGTCAGTGTACACAGCGGTTAACAGCCACAGATTTTCAGAGACAGGCCCCTGTCTTGTGGGCTTACAAGAGGGTATTTTTAGACATTATCATAAGCTTTTATATAGCGCCAGTGATGTACCTGGTGCTTTACAGAGAATAAGATAGACACAGTCCCTGCCCGAGAGCTTACAATCTAAAGACAGGGGGAGGGGAGAACAGAGGGAGAGACAAGGGATGCAACATTCATGAGGATGTGAGAGTTCAGGTTCATGTTCTTGGCTTGGTTACAGTACATTGGGAGTTTGCAGAAAACAGGTGGGGGATAATTAGCAGGAGTTAGGAAGGGCAGAGCAGAAGCACCTTAACACTTCTTATGCATGTTGCAGGGCATACCCTAATATGAACAAGAGCGAGGGGACCACAATGACAGACACATGCTCCCATTTTACAGATGGGGGAATTGAGGCATTGTGATTTGTTGGGTAAGGCAGGATTTGAACCTGGTTTCTCAGGGACGTAAATCAAGTACCTTATCCACTACACCACACCAGCTCTTTAGGCTGAGACTTGCCCAAGGTCACCCAATGACTTCATGGTTAGGGTGGGCTTTGAGAACCCTGACTTTTCGGGACAATCTCCAGCACCTTATCCACTCCACCGCACTGGCTCTCAAATCGCCTTCCTTCCATTGGCATTAGTGGGGCCAGATTGTTAGCAGGGGGGTGTAAATCAGCCTCAGTCCGTTGGAGTTAATGAGGTGAGACGCTTAGCTTGGCGTAAATCAGCCTTACTCCATTACTTGGGGGAGCTTGTTAGCTGGGGTAAATCAGCCTCTCTCTGCAAGTATTAACAGGGCCTGGTGTAATTTTCCTCATTGCAGTCAGTAGGCCTTCGATCCCCTCCCAGAAGAACCTGCCTTGCTTCTTCCAGCTGGTGCAAAAAGGGTGTGTAGCCTCAGAGCTACCCCAGGCGTAGCCCATTGTCCGATGCCGAGAGAGAAAGGGCGTCTTCGTGTTACGGCACGTATGCTATGGGGGTGTAGTGCACACTGCAGCTTTCCCCTCAGGGCCTGGCTCCCCATGCCCGGCTCTCATGTGGTGTGAGGGATGCTGCTTTCGCTTTAAAACCTGACAGGTCTTGACGGTGCCACCGTGGTTTCCAAGGGGTAGGGTGGGAGCCAAGGATACAGGTCACGTAGGCTGCTGCTGCTTCTAATTACAGGGCTGAGGGAAATCCCATACGGGCAAAGCCTCCAGACCTTCATATCCCTCCTCAAAGCGTTCCTCTTCCATCAGGTTTTCCCTAGCTCTTAGGGTTGCCATATATGCAATTTTTTCCGGGACACTTATTCAACATGTATTTTTCATAATTGTCCCAGAAAAATGTGCATATATGGCAACCCTACGCTCCTCACTTCCATGGAGTACTCCTTCTCTCCTTCTCTGGTCTCATCCTTCACGACCGGCCTTTCTCCCCCTAACGAAGCTAAGCTCATGTACCCCCCGCCCCCCGGCACGGGTATGGCAAATGGCGGAGCAGCATCCCCGGGAGGGGTGTCGAGTGAGGGCGGTAGGGACAGGTATGGTCCCCCGTCTGAAGGCACCTTTATCCTTACTCGTGCTCAAAGGTTTGGGTCCCTCTCACCTGTGGCTGGGGCCACTGAGAGAGGGAGACGTGATGTTCACGGTTGGGGTGGTAATTCGAGGGTACATCGAAGCCACCCCTGGTTTGTTTGGGTTACCGTTGGAATGCCAAGTTCAAGGACTGGACCCGCATCGCACTAGGCAAGTTGCCCCCACCCAGTGTTAATTGTAATCTGATCTGAATAAAGAGCGCGGTCGTTAAAAACCCAGCACTTGTGTCCTGTCTCCTTCGGTGCGTCGGCAATCACCGACAAGCCTACAACGTCCCACCAGAGTTCTAGCCATTCAGATCCTCTAGCTGCGCTTGGGGTTCCATCCCTCTGTATCCCCAATACACAAGGTCTCTCCTCTAGTCCTTAACTACTGCTGCCCAGCGGGGCAGGTAGTCACCCCACTTCCCAGGCTGGCGTCACCCCTTGTCTCTCGGCAACTCCAGAAGAGAGCAGCCTGGTAGGTTTCCTAAAAACTCTGCACCGCAGTAGGTTTCTGGCTCCTTCGTAAAGCCCTGCCCCTGCGTCCTCGTTGCACACAGTTTCTCCTCCACAGTTTTCTCTCCGCAAACTCCTTCCGTCCCAGCAGCTCCCACAGCTACAGGCCCATGATCGCACACAGAACGTAAGAACATGAGTCGTACCCAACTGGGTTAGACCAACGGTCTGTCAAGCCCAGCATCCTGGGTATTTTTCAGAAGTGACGCTAGCACGCTTAGCCACACTTTACCACACTTAACCCCATCCCGGGGGGGGGTCACACAACCACCGTCACTTTTGTTTGGTGGCCGCCAGATGTTCACCACGCTTTGCCCCGAACCGTGGTAGCAGTTACCACAGGTTGTGATCTCGGGAAATTGTAGGGAACAGCCGGTGGTAAGTGCTATCACGGTTTGGGGGCAAAGTGTGGTAAGGCGCACCGTCATGTCTGTTCTGGGTACTGGCCTACCCCGGGGCAGGGTGGCGGCTGTTACCCCGGACAGGGTCTAAACGTGGTAAGTACTCCCTGTCTCCGACGTGGCCAATCTCTTTCTCTCTGGAGAAGTACCCAACAGGTCATCATGGGCAATCCATTCCCTCTTGTCCCAGCCACCCAACAGTAAGAGGCTACATTCCCCAAAGCTTCCCTCATTAGCGGCCATTTTGGCTCTGGGCTGGGCGCCATCTTGATTTCCTTAAAGGGCCAGCAGTTCCACAGCATGCTGCCCTACTACAAACACTTATGTAAAATACATGTTGGAGGCCCTGCATTGGCACCTTAGTGAGAGACAAGGAGACATCCATGAAGTGGAGACATTGCAAGTGCACGTGCTTAGCTTGGTGACAAGGAAGGAGAGGGTTTTTGAGGAGGGACTGCTGAGTGCTAGGCCCGTTGCTAGTGCTATAAATGCCCAAACCTTAGTCCATGCTCTGTCATCGCTCACATCTTGACGACTGCACACTCTGTGACCTCGCCTTCAGGGCTCTCCACGGCCTTGCTCCCCACTGTCTTTCTGCCCTCATTTCCTTCTACAGTCCCACCCGAGAGCATCACTCCTCCTCTGCCGCCATGCTCCCCCGTCCCAGAGTCTCCTGCACGGCTTAATTGGGGGGGGAGGAAATGCCTCCCGTAGCAGCGTGCACCCCAAACGAGAGCGACCAGGAAAAGGCCGATATCGACCATTTCAGGGCTGGAAGCGACAGCCAGACAAAACCTGGTTGGTTTATACGGCTTTCATTCATGACTTTCCTGCGCTTCCGCCTTCGGTGCTGGCCGTCGCATAGATTCAGTCACAAGAACTCTGGTTTTGTTTGCTAGAGAGGAAGGGGAGTCCAGTGGTTGGGTTGCTAGCTGGAGAATAAGGCTAATAATTTCCCTGCTCTGCCGAGCGCTGGGCTGGAAGGTGTGGCATCTGGGACAGGCTGGGGGTTTGGCAATCAATTTTTTTCTTTTACAAATTAATAGGGGTGGGACTCCAGGCGAATGATCGGTTGCCTGTTTTATGGGTATCGGATTAATCCGATATCGGTTTTTTAACATTGCCGATTTTTTTGATCTTTAACATTGTGGCCATTGTTAAAATGGCCGCATTGTTAAAGATCCGAAAAATCAGCAATGTTAAAAAACCGATATACCGATATTATCGGTATTATCGGATTAATCCGATATCGCCAATTATCGCATTATCGCCAATTATCGGCATTATCGATAGTCCCATCCCAACAAATTAAGCACTGTCCCCCATGCCTGGAACTCCCTCCCTGGGTACATTTGCTCTGCTCCCTCCCTCCCAAATAGCTGCCTCTCAAGCTAAGCACATGCCCCTGCTGCAACTTCTCAACTTCCTGAATTACTCCCTGCGAGGGGTGGGTGGCTGGAAGAAACGGTGGAATCGGATCCATTACGGATTTGGATCCAAAAATTTCCGGATTGAATTGCGGATTCGGATTACGGATTCATATTCAAATCTAAATTTTAAAAAATAAATAATTAGAAATCATTGCGCATGTGTAAAATGGCTACCAGACCGTTCTGCACGCGCGGGCCCCTTTCCCCAAATGGGCAGCTGGTCTGCCCGCGTGTAAAATGGCCACTGAGCATGTGCAGACTGGAGGCTGCCCTTCCCCCCCACCCCAAAATGGCGGTGCTGCTGCTGCTGCCATTTTGGAAAAGGTCATGCATGCGCAGAACAGTCCGGCGGCTGTTTGTGCATGTGCAATGAATTATTTTTTTTAAAAATGTAAATAGATTTTATAGATTTAAAACTGAAACTGCCAGGGGTGTGTTGGCACGGTTGCTGTTCAGTACAAATTAATCCGTAACAGTCCGTTATGAGCAGTTATGGATTAATTCAAATCCATATTGCCCACCCCTACTCCCTGCGATCTCTCCCTCTCTCCCCCCGTCTCTCATCTCCCCTCCCTTGTCCATTCTAGTTTGTAACTTGCTTGGGACAGAGACTTCTCTCTAATTAACGATTGCTCAGTACGTTGCTAGTCCTATATGAATAATTAATAATAATGAGACGGGCAGTCATTAACTCTGTGTGTGTTAAAGGGTTTAGTGTGGAATATATAGTTGGCTCCATGGCAGCTCCCGGTGACCTATATTTGCCTGTTTCCTCTCCAGGGCTGCTTGAGTTAATTCTGCCTCTGATTGTCAGAATTAACTGTATAAACAAGAAGCTGTTTGCCTTAGCAAGTCTTGTAGGGCTTGGCAGAGAATCATATGCTCATTTTAGTGGTACAGTTTGTGGCAGCCTTTGCATTTCCAATGCGGAGGGTTGGGAAATCAGGAGTATAAGATCTGCCTCTGCAATAATCAGGCGGCTGAAGGAATGACACAGGCCAAAGCTGAGATGGGGAGCGGGGACTGGAAGCAATGATTGAGCTTGGCAATTAACTCAAAACAGGAAGAGGATGTCATGAAATCAGGCAGTATTGGGCAATGAGGACCAAAGCAAGGATCCAAAGACCGGGGTCAAAGAAGGAAGTCAGGCTAAATGGAAATTTCACAGTCTGCATAGTTGTCCCGCGGCTCAGACTGCTTCCGGGGCAGCCAATGGCAGCTCAGCCAATCAATCAGGGGAGTAACTGCGAAAATGAGGATGCCTGTAGAAATGGCAGGATATTCAACCCAACCCGGAGACGGCGGTTAGTGTTACCTGTCTCGGCTCTAAATTAGGGGGCTTGTGGCTGGTGAGGAAGACGAGGCATTCAAGGGTGCATTCATGTAACCCTCTTTTAGAGTGGGCGCTAGCACAAACCCCCATTCTGAATGTTGTGTGAAAGGCTTACCACTTCCTCTGCTCCTGGATGACAGGGCTAGCGTCTCCCCCTGGACTTTCACTTGGAGGGGGCAGGTGAAAGGGGCTGTCAACCCCCCCTTGCTGACATAACTCCTCCCCTGACAGAGCATCATGACATCATGGGGCTATGTCAGAGAAAGGGGGCGGGACAAAGGGGCTGCCTCGCCCCTTTCTGACGTAGCCCTGCCCCTTATGGAACACCATGATGTCATGATGTTCCATAGGGGCGGGGCAATGCTGGAAAAAGGGGTGCACCATAGGGACATTTAACCTGCGGAACTGCTTGCCAGAGGATGATATGAACGAAGGCCAACCGCATAATTGGTTTTATAAAAGGATTGGAGCTCTGTGGGGGTGGGGTGTTTCAGGGGTGTGGTCAGCATGGGGGATGGAAAGAGGAGGGTTTAGGGCTGAAATGAGAACCAATTTGATTCTTGTGAGAATCTCGCAAGAACTGAGAAACATTCATGAGATCTCGCTGGGTTTTTGCGAAGGCTTCGAGAGTCTCGTGAGATTCTTGCTAAAAAACCCCAAAAAACCCAATCAATCTGTGCATGTGAAACCTGGTCGCCGCGCAGGGGCAGTGACACAGCCGGCCCCATTTTGGAAAAGGGCCGCACGTGTGCAGAGTGACCGTAGCGGCCAATTTGCACATGAACAGGCTTTAAAAAAAAATAAAAAATGTCGATGAGTATATCAAGGAGCGGACTAAAGGGATAATTAGTGATTGTTCATTGCTAGGCACATTCCTGGGTCTGTAATAAATAATAATAATAAATAATTTGCATTTGTCTTTGTGACATTTTATTATGTTCTTTTTAGCCCTACTTTCCAGTTTATCCAGATCACTTCAAATTCTGATCCTGTCCTCTAATGTGTTTGCTATTCCTCTCAGTTTGTGTCACCAGAAAACTCAATAAGAATACACTCTGTCCCGTTGTCCAAAGCATGGCCACTCCCTTCTGTCCCTTTTCCAATTTTACTCTGTCTTTTTGAGATGGGGAAACCAAAATGGCACACATTCCTACCATGAGGTAGGAAAAATGTAGCGATGGATACAAGGAAAAATATTTTTAGTTTGGCTCAAAAAGTCCTAAAAGTCTCTAAAGAGCTCTGTGAACAAGGATTGTCGTACAAGATTGCACGTCTCTCCAACAGCCACGACAAGTGGCTCTGGCTGAGTGTCTGATACCATGTGGCTGTAATTGTCATGGCTTTGGGACACACCCAGGGAGTGATTGTGCAAAAAAGTGACGTGGAAGAACCTTGACTAATATCTATTGTTGACAGGCTGACTGGGCCAATTCACACAGGGCTTGTTAGTGTCCATCTGGAAAGCCACTTATCACATGAATAATCATACAAAATTGTGATGGGATTAGCACTCGTGGGTGATGAAATTTAGCTGATTGCTGGTGGCGTGATAAGATCCCCGGTCACTAAGCAAGTCGGTCTTCTGCTACTGACAGTAACTAGCACATCTGGGCCCTGGGATAGGAGGGCTCCACCAGGGTCTCTGAGTGCACTGACCAGCAGTGGGCCCTGTGCTAGGAGGGGCCCCCGTGGGGTTTCTGAGTGCACAGACCCCAGGGTTGGGCTGGCCTTCAGCAGGGCTAGTAGGGGCCGAGGGAGGCCAGTCGTGGTAGTCTTCTTAGGTCCATAAATCACTGATCCCTGAATTCCCCTCCCCCCACCCCGCCAGAGGTATGTGTCTGTGAAAGAGAGAAAGCATGTGTGTGTGTGTGTGTGCGTGTGTGTGCGTGTGTGTGTGTGAAAACTTATGTCACTTCTTTGTTTCAGGAAGCAAATACCATACCACCAATTGCTAGAGGGATGAAAATGGCAGGGAGCGGTATGGGGCCCCTGCATTTCCCTGGGCCCTGCAAATACTAAGACTGGCCCTGATTAACCCAATTCTTTTTTTTATCCCAGCTATACTATTGCCCCTCACGTCATCAATTGGCAGGGAGTCCCATGGGTGAACTGCACGTCGTCTCCCCCACTGAGCTGGGTGTCTGTGGTTTTTAATGCAAAGAGGTCCTGTCCCCTCGAGGATTTGAAAGGAGTGACCTTGAACAGAGATCACTGAGCTGAGCTGGTCACAAGGGCTCGTCCATCAGCTGATCGATCTAATAATTGCCTCCTTGGTCACTGGAGGTGGGTCTGGGTGGGGCAGTTTCCCCACTTAAGTGGCATCTGATCCACACAGCATTCTTCCATTGCCCGTACCCACACCGTGACTGGTTCGCTTTTCCTTCTCTTGCGAGGAACCCTGAAGAGGCCCAGAGGGCGGTGAATGGGTGTACGTGGGGGGAAATGGTGTAACTCACTGGGTGTAGCCAGCGGTGACAAGTGGGTCAGGGTCAGCTAGGGTTGTCATCTCCTTCCCAACCTGGCCCTGTCTCTATAGAGCACCATGATGTCACAAGATTAAGGTTACACAGAGAATTTATTTATTTATTTATTTATAAATGACATCCCCTTTTGCCTCACCCTCTTATCTTGCTCCAGCCCCTGCAGAGCATCATAACATCATGATGTTGTGACCATGGGGGCCAAAGGAGGGTAACCAAGGGGCAGAGGAGGGTAAGGAGGGTACAGAGGAGGGTAAGCATGATTTTGGCAGAGGAGGGCAACAATGATTTGGAGGAAGGAACAGAGAGGATTCTTATTGAGTTTGCTGATGACACAAACTGGTAGGGATTGCAATCACACTAGAGGATAGGATCAGAAATCAAAGTGATCTGGATAAACTGAAAGTTGGACTGAAAAAGTCGGCATGATCATAAAGGGTGGGGCTATATCACAAAGTGGTGTGACAGACCCTTTGCCCCACCCACTCTGATATGGTCCTGTCTCCTTTGGGTTTCTAGTAATAAAAATTATTGTTGTACTGACCTTATGGCCTTGACAAAAAACAATTTTACAACAAAACTTTGGGTTTCCACCCAGAGGGAATTGTCAGCCCTACTCAAGGGTCATTTAATCCAGCCCCTGATCCAAGACAGGATGCCTGGTACCTACAGCGTCCCTGACAGATGCTTGTCTAGCCAGTGTTTGAAAACATGCAAGGAGGAAGAAGCTTTCACAACCACTCCTCTAGGCAACAAATTCCATCGCCCAACAGCTTAGGAAATCTGTCCCAACATTTTTTATATTATTAATTATTAATATTAGCATTTGTGCAGCACCAGCAATGTACCTGGCACTGTACAATCTATAGTTACAGACAAGTCCCTACCCCTAAGGGGACAAGGAGGGAGAGGCAAACATCAGGAGAGACAAGGTTACATTTAGGAGGCTGCGAAGTTGCAGGTGCACATACTTCACTTAGGTACAGGGAACTAGATTCTGAGTGAGTGGGGAAAAGGATGCAGTTTCACTCATGACAAGCTAGGGAAGGCCTGATGGAAGAGGTGGGTTTTCAGGAGGGATTTGAAAATTGGGAGGGAAGGAGCAGAGCGAACATCTCCAGGGAAGGATTTCCAGGCGAGGGGAGGGGGGCAGCAAGAGAGAAGGGGCAAAGATGTTTAGAGGAGCAAGGGGGTCACGAGTAGGTGAGGGTGGGGTCAGAGGAGGAGTGAAGCTCCTTGGCAGGAGAGAGATGGGGGAGCAAGGTGAAGATCAGGAGCTTCTGCTGAATGCGTTCCCTTGCCGTAGGGGGAGCCAGTGTAGGGCAGCGGGGAGGGGCAAGGTGGCTGATTTTGGCTGCGGAACATTGAACAGAGTTGGGGGGCGGCAGATCAGAGCTGGGGTGGCCAGTAAGGAGGAAGCTGCAGTCCAGGTGAGAGATGACTATGCCATGGACGAGGGTTTTTGCAGCGGCAACAGTGAGGCAAGGTTGGATTTTAGCAACATCGTACAAAGCAAAGCGACAGGATTTAGCAACAGCCTGGATCTGAGGCGTAAAGGAGAGGGAGGAGTTGCAGATGAATCCCAGGCTACGGGGCTGAGGGACCGGCTGGATGGTGACTCCCTCAATGAAAAATGGAGAGGGATGTAGGAGGGGAGCGTTTGGGGGGAAAGATGAGGAGTTTGGACTTGGCCACATGAAGCTTGAGTTGGTGACGAGACCTCCAGGCAGAGATGTCAGCAAGAGAAGTCTGGATGGAGGGGGAGAGCGTGGGAGTGGAGGGAGAGGGTTGCGTGTCATCAGCGCACAGGTGATACTGGAAGCCGTGGGTTTCCGTGAGTTTCCCCAGAGAAAGAGTGTAAAGGGAGAAGAAAAGAGGGCCGAGACAGAGCCTTGGGGAAATCCCACAGAGAGGGGAAGCGACGTAGAGGAGGGACCAGCAAGAGAAAGGAGCAGTTTGAGAGATATGAAGAGAGCCAGTCGAGAACAGTGTCCCGGAAACCAAGGCAGCGTAGCGAATCCAGGAGGTGGCCACGGACGACAGTGTCAAAGGCGGCAGAAAGATCGAGGAGGACAAGAGCAGAGTAGAGGCTCTTAGACTTAGCTAAGAGAAGCTCATCAGTGATTTTGGCGAGGGCAGTCTCAGTCGAGTGGAGAGGGCGGAAGCCCGATTGGAGGGGGTCAAGGGAGGAATTGGAAGGGAGGAAATCCAGACAGCGTTTGGACGGAGATAAGGGGAGAAAAGTGAGAGTGAGGGAGGCCAGTGAGAAGAAGGTTACAGTAATCGAGGCGAGAGATGACCAGGGCGTGAACAAGGGTTTTGGCAGAGGAGACAGAGAGAAAAGGGCGAATCTTAGCAATGTTATGGAGGGAGAAGCGACAGGATTTAGCAACAGAGTCAATGTAGGGTTTAAAACAAAGGGATGAGTCAAAGATGAAGCCTAGGCTACGGGCTTGGGGGACGGGAAGGATGGTGACCCCGTCGATAAGAATCGACAGGGAGGAGGGAGAGGAAGGATTAGGAGGGAAGATAAGGAGTTCAGTTTTAGCCATGTTGAGTTTGAGTTGACGTTGAGACATCCAGGTAGAGATATGTATCAGAGAGATAGCTGGTGAGGCGAGCTTGAATAGATGGACCTCGAGCCCCTATATTATTTGTAACATGATGTATGACATTTTGTTCATGTTTACTTACCTATACGGTTAAGAATTTTATAGTATTATATGTTGATGTTGTTATTTTTGACCATGGCGAAAGCTGGTGTCTAATAAAAGTATTGATTGATTGATTGAATAGATGGAGAGAGAGAGGGAGTAGAGAGATAGAGTTGAGTGCCATCAGCATAGAGGTGATATTGGAAGCTATGGGAGGCAATGAGTTTGCCTAGGGACAGGGTGTAGATAGAGAAGAGGAGAGGGCCAAGGACAGAGCCTTGGGGAACCCGGACCGAGAGGGGAAAGGAGGAGGAGATGGAGTAGAGGCAATTATATTTAGCCACAAGAAGATCGTTGGTGATCTTAGCGAGAGCAGTTTCAGTAGAGTGAAGGGGGCGAAAGCCAGATTGGAGGGGGTCGAGGGAGGAGTTGGCGGAGAGGAAGTCGCGGCAGCGGGAGTGGACAACCCGTTCAAGAAGCTTGGAAGCAAAAGGAAGGAGTGAGACAGGACAAGGGTCGAGAAGCGATTGCAAGGCAGAGTTTATCAATCTTGTTGAAGAAGTAGGGAAGCTCCTGTTCTGGGAGTGAGGAAGGGGGTTCAGGAGGGAAGGAGGGAAGAAGGAGACGAGGCTTCAGGAGGGAAGCAAACGTGAAGAAGAGACAGCATGGGTTGTGGGAGTGGGATTTGATGAATGTGGCGTGATAGCGGGCTTTGCTCAGGGGAAGGGCATCGCTAAAGGCAGAGTGCAAACTTAAAGTAGAGGAAGTCAGCATTTCCTGAGACTTCCGCCACAGGTGGCTTGAGAGCAGGATCTGAGGGGGCAGAGAGCAGGGGTGATCCAGGGACGTGGTTTCATGCGACGGATAGGACGGCAGGAGAGGGGAGCATGGGAGTCGAGGGTGGAAGAAAGGGATGAGTTGAAAGTGGGAACAGCAGAGTCCAGGTAGGTGGGAGAGGAGAGAGAGGCGAGATGGGGGGAGAGGGAGGTAGCAGAGTCAAGAGGGTCAGTTCCTTCCTCCTTTCCTCATGTCTCGGGTTTCATCTAGTGCTGAAACTTGGCATTTTATATTATTCATTTTTTACCAAGTATTTCAGTATTCAGCTTGGTTTTACCGGGCACCGAGTAACCGAGGAATCGGCCCAGTACTCTGTAAATCCTTGAATGAGCAACGTACAGGGCTTTCCCTGCCCCTATATAAGGGTATTTGGTACTTGGAAAATACTTGGTACTCAGTTTTATTTTACCGAGTAATTTTCTGAGGCCGACACTGTGAGCCGGTCCTCAGAAACTTGTAAATACGAATACAATTTTATTCAGTTCAGCCCTAGTTTCAACCCTTTTCTCGTTCTTAACCAACAGCTGTACCGCTCCCCTGGCCAATAAAATGCCTCTGAATTGTATGTCTCCCTTCTGGCGCGGTGCGCTGTAAGCTGCCACGGTTATTTTAATCGGTGCAATCAATGCATGAATTGATTTAGTCAATCCGGTTAAGTTAGATAAGGGGCAGGAATTAGGAGACTTTTGCAAAATTTTATTATGTATTGGGGATTGTTATTGGGGGCACAAAGATCGGGAACTCAGGACTGTGAGGCAGAAGGGGGTTCCTTTGGGAAGCCCTCCCCAAGTCCGTACGCCCCTCTGCCTCACAGGAGGCACATGGCAAGGGTGGCTCATTCCCGGCAATTAAATTCGGGGGGCCAGGGGGAGGCAGAAATGTTCCCAGTAGGAGTGTGCAGCCCCAAAGTTTTAAAGACCCTCTGCCTCACAGGAGGCACATGGCAAGGGTGGCTCATTCCCGGCAATTAAATTCGGGGGGCGGGGGGGAGGCAGAAATGTTCCCAGTAGGAGTGTGCAGCCCCAAAGTTTTAAAGACCAGGAAAAGGCTGGGGTTACTGTATAGAGGAAATCAGAAGAACTCCTGTCTTATTTTTGCTGTTGATAGGCAGGTTAGCCCAGCGGCTGGGTTGCTAACTGGACAGAGAAACGGGTTCTGTTCCCTGCTTGGACAAGCTCTGGGCTGGTAGGCGTGGCTTCTGGGCAGAGGGTGTGGCTTCTGGGCTGGTAGGTGTGGCTTCTGGGCAGAGGGTGTGGCTTCTGGGCTGGT
>QEPC01009531.1:402220-430554 GCA_003113815.1 Sphenodon punctatus
CTGGTGACGGCTCAGAAGCTGCAGCTGGTGGAGAATGCGGTGGCCCGGCTCTTGGTGGGGCTGGGCTGCCGGGAGCACATTACACCAGTGCTCCGATCTCCGCACTGGCTGCCAACAGTCTTCTGGGCTCAATTCAAAGTGATGGTTTTGACCTATAAAGCCTTACACGGCCTGGGCCTTGCCTACTTGCGAGATCGCCTCACTCCCCGGGTTCTTGACTGGACCCTGCGGTCGTTCGGGGACGCCATGTTGGAGGTCGTCCGGGTTTTCCAGGGCCCGTCTGGCCCCGGACCTCCCAGCCTTTTGTAGGAACTGTAAGACCTGGCTGTTCCGTCAGGTGTTGGGAGAGGGGTAAGGGTTGGGAGGCGGGAGGGAGATTGGCTGAAGTGGGGTTTCTTTTCCTTTTTTTTATATATATAGTTATTGATGTTCCACTCTGTTTTATTCTGTTTATAAGATTATATCTATATTGTATATTTCACTGATGTTGTTAGCTGCCCCAGGCTGCCTGTGGCAGGAGGAGCGAGGTATAAATTTAAATAAATAAATAAATAAATAAATATAAATAAAAATTTAAATCAATTAAGACGACAGAGGGGCTAGGACGGAAGTTTATAAGATCATGAATGGTGCAGAACACGTAAATAGGGAACAGTTATTTACCCTCTCAAGTAGTACTAGGGCAAGGGGACGCTCTATGAAAGTAACAGGTAGCAGATTCAAAACCAATTTTGTTCAGTCAACACACTAAGTTGTGGAATTTGTTGCCAGAGGACGTGGCCTGTTGCTTGCAGTTATGGATTTAATCCAAATCCGAACTCCCGCCCCCCGTTCTAGAGCCACCGGCGTAACTGATCTCCTTGGAATGAGCCATGGGCCATTTGTTGGTCTGATCTGAAAGGGTGGGTCTGTGTCAAGCCAGGATGCAGAAAAAGGGAAAATCAGCAAGAGAGAAAGAGAGAGGCACAGTGCTTACCTGGATGGCCAGGGGCATCATTTGGTTTTCTGGGGTGAGGTGCAGCAGACAGAGCGGGGCGGCCACGTACTGAGGTTCCCCGTTAATCTCCCAGCCGGGGATGTCCTCCAAGATCTTATAGTCGGTGAGGAAGATGTTCCCTTTCTGTGCGTGAGAGAGAGAGAGGGAGAGCGAGGTGGGGATGGGGATTGTCCAGTCAGAGTCGTGGAATGAAACTTGCGTCTCATTAGACTGGAGAGTTGGAAGCAGGGACATCGCTACCATGGGTCACAGAATCATAGGCGCTTAGAGTTGGAAGTCATCTAGTCCAACCCCCTGCTCAATGCAGGAAATAGAGGGGGCTCAGTCAAATCTGGGTAGTAGACTGCAGCGGGGAGTGGGGGAGGGCGGGCAGGAGATCTGCAAGGGGCTTGAGCAACACCAGGCAATTTTCAGAGCAGGCGGAGGGGGGGCGGGAGAGAGAGAGAGAGAGAGAGAAGTCAGAGTCCAACCCTATTCCTCCCCAACCCACTCTGAACATTTTCTAGTGGTGTTGAAGCCACTTTGGGGCAGGGTTGACTCGCCTCCTGGGGAGTAGCCCTTTCTCCGTTCTCTGGGGACTAAGCTCACTCCCTGCCACACCCCAAACTCTCTTGTCAGCCTATTCAGCCTCTGGGGGCCCACACTGACTCCCAGGAGTGAGTATTAATTTGGCAATCTGGCCTCCTCCAAACCCCTTACAGCCTCTCCTCACAGTTGGGTTGTCACCTGTGCACAGGTTTAAGGAACACTAACAAAAAAAACCCTACCTCAAAGCCTCCTGTTTGGGGCTTGTCGTGGGGCAAGCCGAGTCCCCTTTAATCCATGTAGATAATAAAAGCCCTTTCCAGCTGCCGGTGCCACAGAGGCTGTTTTTAGATGGACCTGGGTGTGTGTGTGTGCGTGTGTGGTTCCCCCTAGATATGCTCGGGGGGGCAGGCACCCCTGCGTCTGCTCTGGCGGTGGCGGGTTTAAACGGATGCTGCTGCCGCCACAGACCCCAATCCAGGTCATGCAACGTGTATTTTTCATACGGCCTCCACAGAAGGCCCTGCAACATGTATTTTTCATAAGTGTTCCTTAAAAATATGAATAGGTGGGGAGATAAAGGAGAGGAGAACGTAGGGAGAGACAAGGAGACATTCCCAAAGTTGAGGAGTCGCAGGGTTGCGTGCTTAGCTTAGTTATAGGGGAGAAGGGGGATCCTGAATGAGAGGGCAGTAAGAGTTGTTAAGGCACCACCATTCGCAATAGACATTTCCGCAAGACAAAATTGGGAGCATCAGGCTCAAAACCACAAGAGGTGTCACAACCCTCCTGCGGGCAAGACCAACGAGCCACGACGTAAAAGTGGATTGATTCCTTCAGGAAGGAAGGCACTGATTTTTTAACACTGAAGGTGATGGCTACCAGGATAGGTTGCCTGGATAGAGAGGGGCAGGTCTGCTAAAAGTATCACTCTTCAGATTATTATTATTATTATTATTATTATTATTATTAAGCACTTGTATAGCGCCACTTTACAGAGCAATGAGCTGGACGTGGTCCCTGCCTACGGCTTACAATCAAGACCAGCCACCTCTTCCATTTTAAGAGATGCTCTGCAGGGCTACAAGAGCATCCTTGAGGTTCCTTTCAACGCTACCGTTTTTTGAGTAACCTAAGTCGAGGGCTTGATGGGGCAACAGGTGGAAGGAAGTCAGCTGCCCTTGTGCCCTGGCTTTGGTGGTTCTCTCTGACGCTCAAACACAAGTACCTGCAGCTCCTTCTCTAAGGTGGTGGACTCCCCTAGAGACTTGGCCACCATCTCCTGGGTCACGGGGAAGTTGGCCGGGATCTTGGTGCATTTCCGGAGCACTACTGGGTTGACGCCTTTCAGATACTGGTAGCCAAAGAAAGCATCCTCCATCCAGTGGTCGGCGACGTACTCTGGGGACACAGAGGCACGCTGGTCCTTTAAAACTATTTGAGCTGGTCACGCCCCATGGCTCTGGGAATGAAAGCCAGTGCTTGGGGGAGAGGGGGTGGGAGGATGAGCTGCCTTTGGTGCCCCCTGCTTTTCTCTTCTCTCCCTGGGGATGGGGGTCAGACACTCACCTGTGACTGGGGTCCGGTGGAACCAGAAGACCCTGCGAATGTCATTCAGATTTTCACAAGAGTCTTTGATGCCATAGAAACCTTTCATCCTCACCTCCACCTCCCTAGGGACAAGGAGAAAGGCAGAGGGGTATTGGCTAGGAGCTGACATAGAGGCCTGTACAAGCCCAGGCCAATCTACTGTTAGCAATACACTTAGCTCATACTCGGCTTGCTTAAGCGTACGTAGCTGGTAACTAGGAAGGATAAAGATAACCATATTTAGAAGAGTCTTGGAGCAGGGACTCCCTCCTCCACTCTATGCTCCATACGACTTCTGGAATAGTGCATGGAGGGATAGCACGGTGCCCTTGGCATTGTGGGAAATACCACAGGGACATAGCAAAGGAAAATCAGAAAATCACCAGCTGTGTGAACGCATTCCTACAGGAGAAGACAAACACAGATTAAGGAACCGGTGGTAAGTTTGCAAAAAGTGTAGTGTGAGTCGTTTCCTATGGGGTGAGGCAGCAAACTCAGATTGCTGAACCAGTGGTAAGTTTGCAAGGGGAAGGTTGTTGTGTGGATGCATTGCCACAGCATATGGCAAACCTATATTAAGGAACATGGGGTGAAAACAGACATGCATGTACCTCTGCTTTAGCACTGCATTTCTTACCCATGTTGCAGGGTTGTATTGGCACCCTATACAGCCCTGCAACATGCATAAGAAATGTTAAAGCAGGGTTAAGGTGCATGTCTGTTTTCACCCATGGTGGAAAAGCATTGTGTGAATGAGCCCATAGCAGCAGAGCTATAACTCAGGAATCATTCACACTTTTTTTTTAAGTGTGGGCAGTTGTCCAAACCCACATTCTGAGTGTTGTGTGAAACCATTGCCACTCCCTTTACTCCTTGATGGCCCCTTGTTCTCTGTCACCTGATACAAAGGGGTGGGATGTTGAAATGTAGGGAAGCTGGCAGTGGTGTGAATGCTTTGCTACTGGGTAAGACAAATGCAGGCTAAGGAACAAGGGGCAAGGATGTTGTGTGAATGAGGTCAAAGATACCAAGTTGGGAGGGGGGCAGAGCTCCCAGTTTTGTGAGAAATGTGAAACACGAGGTTTCTAAGCTGCATAGACCTAAATCATATACCTGAGAACCAGGTAAACCTCTTGAATTTATGGTGTCCAAAACAGTGTGGATGGTTCTGACACGGAACAAGAGCCTTTGGGCACCTTTAGACACAACGGAAGAGGGTGGCTGAATGTGTGTTGACACCATTGTGTAGCC
Source organism: Sphenodon punctatus (assembly GCA_003113815.1). Taxonomy (NCBI): domain Eukaryota; kingdom Metazoa; phylum Chordata; class Lepidosauria; order Sphenodontia; family Sphenodontidae; genus Sphenodon; species Sphenodon punctatus. The sequence goes on from QEPC01009531.1 coordinate 406,584, forward strand.
ACACGTGTTTCCCCATGTTTAATACGTTGCAGTAGTTAGACGCAACAGCTGCCTTTCCATGTACAGCCTTTTCTGTACAGCGCCAGGTACATGGCTGGCGCTATATAAATGTTTATAATCATAATAATAATAATTAATAATGTCCAGGGGCTAATTGGAGTCCTGCCTGCCCCTCACACTGTAAACTCCATTCGGGTACCCATTTCCCCGGCTGTTTCCGTTTCGCTCATAATTTAGGAGGACTACGGACGTGCGATGCCAATCTGCTACGATCACGTGGCCCTTCCACTGTATTTTATTTCCCACGTTTGTCCTTTTCCTGCCCTTTCTCTTTAAATCAGAAGTGACAAAACCTCAGTAACATCGAAAGATGGTACAAGAAAAATGGAAACACGGTTACTCAACGGTAACGATGCTACCCAGAATTTTGAGTCAGCAGGGACCTGTCCTGGTACTCAATAACCAGAGCTGACGTGGGTAGAGGAATAAATATTCATGATTCCCCCAAGCCCAGCAATTTCAGATCGGCTGTAACTGACCTGAACGACATTCTTTGCAATGTCTGAGTGACCGAGTTTTTTCAGTGTTTGGTTGTTTTCGTTTGTGCTCTCAGTATTTTCCACTTTGGTCACCTCTGGGGTTGGTTTGTTTTTTGTTGGTCTGTTACTTTTTGCGTACAGATTTGAAAAACAAGAGTTGCTGGTAACCCATGAGAATGGGCAGGGTGAAAAACTATAACCAGACAAGCCACCCAAAACGGAAACGGGCAGCCAAAAAACGAGAGGAACGAATGACACAAAAATCAGGGACTGGAATAAGAGTGGTTGGACACCATTCAGCACCCATAGTATTTGTTTTCAATTGTTTGGGTTTGATGGGTTTGCCCCGTTTTGCCAGGTTCAGCACTATGATTACCAATCGTGTAACTAGCCAGGTACCTGAAAAATCATTATGTATATAGCGCAAGCAATGAGCTTGGTGCTGTACAGTCATTAACTGGAGATAGGCCCCCTGCCCCAAGGGACTTACAATCTAGGATGGAGAAGGAATTGGGGAACCTAGGAAGGATAGGGGAGACATCCTTGAAGTTGAGAGGTCGCAGGGGAACCCATGCTTAGTTACAAAGGGACACAAAGGATCCTGAAGGATGTGTTGGGTTAAGAAGCAGCGTGAAGGAGCTTTCTGTGGGGGTGAGGAGTTATGGAGAGGCTGGTGGGAAAGGTGGGTTTTTAGGAGGGATTTGAAGGTTGGGAAGGAGCAGAGCGGATGTGTTCAGGGAGGGAGTTCCCGGCATAGGGGGCAGCAGGGGAGAAGGGAGTAAGGTTGCCACCTATGCACATTTTAAAGGAACATTTAATGATCTAAGGTGCCAATGCAGACCCTGCAACATGTATTTTTCATAAATGTTCCTTTAAAAATTGCATAGGTGGCAACCCTAGAAGGGTCAAAGATGCTTTAGGGGGGAAATGTGGGTCCTGGGCACTGCCTCTTTCAGCTGTAAATCGGAATGATTCCCACAGGAGACTATTAACGAGTGCTCCTGTGCAAAGCAAGGCCTATCCCCACCCCACCCCCGCCACCCCTAAGCAGGTTATCTTAGCCGGGCACCTCCCTGTCGCAACGCCGCCTCCCTGCTACTGATGCAACCCGGAGCAACGTGTAGGAGGCAGCCGCTGCCAGGAGGGACTGGACCTGCTCAACAGGATGGACCTGGGGGTGTGGAACGGCTCAGCTTTATTTCCCAAATCTGCGCCTGCCCGACCCCGGCCTGAGCCTCGCAACCCCAGCCAGGGACGAAGACCAGCGGAGCGGAAGAAAGGTCAGTGGGGGGTGCCCCGTACCCGTGCCCCCCTCCAGTCCTTGTGCAGATGGCACGGCCCCCTCTTGGGGGTCTGGATGTAGTTTGCTGTTTACTCTTTGTTTACTAACGGGGGGGGGGGGGCTCTAATTAAACCCTGCTAATGCCTGGGCTTCATCCTTGACTCCTCCCTCCCCTTAATGCCTCAGATTAGCTCTCTTGCTGAATCCTGGTGTCTCTCTCTCTGCGTCACATCACTAAAATTCGGCCTTTCCTTACTACCCCCCTGCCCAAAGCCTCGTCCGTGCTCGAGTCACCTCTCACCTCACCTACTGTAACCTCCTCCTCCGCTCTCACCTTGTTCACCCTCTCGCTTTGCTTCAACTCGCCGTGACCAAGGTCGTCCACCTTGTCACAAGGTCATCCGCCTTGCCCACTGCTCTGATTATGTTCAGCCCCTCCTGTTCTCCCTCTCTCTCCTCTTTGCATCCAGCACAAACGCCCTTGTCCTCAAACTTCTTCATGGCCTTGCTGCCTTCTATTTTTCTGCCTTCATTTCAAACTGTGGCCTCACCCGGGAACTTCGCCCCTCCTCTGCCACCGTTTTCACCTGCCCCAAAGTCTCCTGCTCCTTAAACCATCTTTGCCCTTTCTCCTCTGCTGCCCCTATACCTGGAACTCGCTTCCTGAATGCATTCACTCTGCTCCATCCCTCTCAACCTTCAAATACCTTTAGAAAATCTACCTCTTCTATTAGACTTTCCCCTAGTTCCTCAGCCCGAGTTTGGTGTCATTAATGCGTCTCCTGCACTGCCTTATACTGCAGGATTGCCCTTCTCTCCTTGTGATTTTTTTCCAAAGATTAAGTCCAGTCATTGGTGCAGACCTTTTCCACCCAGAAAGCGAGCATAGCTCCCCAGCCACACTGCTAATGTTGCTACAGCAACCTAGCTCTCTCACACTGATAATGCTTCTGACGCTGAGTTCTCCAGCCACACTGCTAATGCTGCTGCAGCATCCTAGCTCCCCAGCCACAGCATCCTACCTCCCCATTCAAATTGCAAATGCTGGTGAAGCATCCTAGCTACCCAGCTACACTGCTAATGCTGCTGCAGCTTCCTCGCTACTAGGGTGGCCAGATATGCAAATTTTAGAGGACACTTATGAGAAATACAAGTAGCAGGATGCAGTAACTCCAGTGGAGCCCTGAAACCTGTATTTCTCATAAGTGTCCTCTAAAATTTACATATATGGCCACCCTACTCGCTACTTGGCCACACTGCTAATGCTGCTGCAGCATTCCAGCTTCCTGACCACACAGCTAATTCTGTTGCAACATTCCAGCTCCCTGGCCACACAGCTAATTCTGCTGCAGCATCCCAGCTTCCTAATCAAACTGCTAATGCAGCTGTTAGCAGCCTAGTTCCCCAGCCATATGGCTAATGCTTCTACAGCAGCTGGCCACGCTGCTAATGCTGCTGGCAGCCTAGCTATCCGACCACACTGTTAATGCTGCTACAACCCATACTCACGATTTGGCAGCACGCAAGGCAAAGATGGTGGTCTTGGTGATGGAGTATTTGGAGTTGGAGTCCAGCTCGTCCACACTTTCCACATCTATGCACCTTGGCCAGCCAGGGGCATACTCCTTCCAGCTGTAGGAACAGAGAAGGATCTAGGGAGTGTGGTTGGTCACATACTGAACATGAGTTAGCAATGGGATGTGGCTGCAAAACAGTCAGATTCAATTTTCAGCTGCATTAGCAGAAACATTTTCTCCGAACCTTGGGAAGTAATCATTCTATTCTGTTCTGCACTGGAGATCTCATTTGGAGTACTTTGTCCAGTTTGGGGCACCTTATTGTAAGAAGGAGGACACTGACAAATTGGAGCGAGTTCAGAGGAGGGCAACAAAGATGAGAAAGGGTTTGGAAAGTCAGTTTTATGAGGAAAAGCTGAAGGAACCAGGTATGTTTAGCCGAGCAAAGAGCAGATGAAGGAGAGACATGATAGGAGTTTTCAACTATCTAAAGAAGGTGGCAAGGAACTGTTCTGCGCAGCCACAGAGGGCAGGGCTAGAAATAATGGGCTCCGGTTACAGGACGGGAGATTTTGGTTAAATATCAGGAAAAGCGTCCTAGCAGGAAGTGCAATGGAACAAGTTGCCTAGGGAGGTTGTAGACTCTTTTTTCACTGAAGGTTTTCAGACAGAGCTGGACAGTCATCTGTGGGGGATGTTGTAGCTGTCAGTCATCCTGCATCTAAGGAGGGGGTTGAACTGGATGACCTCTGAGGTCCCTTCCAACTCTGTTTCTATGAGAACATCACAGGCTAATCACTCCTGGAGCAGCTGAGATGGCTAGGAATGCTCAAGGGCAGACCAAGGTCATTTCCGATCCCATCAGTCCACAGACCAGGTGACCGGCTGCCTGGGCTCCAATCAGCCCACTCCCCCGACTCTCTCCTTCTACTTTAGCCCCACTGGAGGAATGCGCCGGGCAGGGAGAAGCTCAGAGCTGGGCGGAAAGGGCGGACAGAAAGAGCAGCAGAAGGGGGATCCCAGAGCCAGGGGAGGGATTCTTCCCCTCACTGACACTGCTTCTCTCCACAGTGATCCTGAGATGGAGACAGGCAGTGGAAGGAAATCCTAAAGCCAAGGCAGAAAACCCAAATTTGAGTGGGGGGAGCTGTCCCCACCCCTTACTCCCTCTCCTCCCCGCTGTTTATAACAGCTGCTCCTCCCCGCTGCTTATAACAGCTGCTGGGAGTTACACTGGGTAGCTCCAGACACCTGCTTGAGTCCGCAGAGAGCCTGAGCCCATTCCTCTGAGAGGGGGGAAGCTGCCCCACCGCTAGCCTGAGTCTGCAGAGAGCCTGAGTTGACAGCTCTTAGAAGGGGTTACCCTGTTGCCTGCCCGAGGCTGCAGAGACTCCCCGCCTGAGCTGGGAGGGGAGTGGGGGCTAGTGGGTTAGAGTGGGGGGGGGGGGAACTGGGAGCCAGGACTCCTGGGTTCTCTGGGAGGGGAGGGGGGGCTAGTGGGCTATTGTTGTGAGGGGTTGCGGGGTGGGGTGTCTGGATTTCCTAGTAGGTGCAGCTTTCTCCAGGCCGGCCCCCGTTTACAGCATAAACCCTGCTCTCCCTTCCCCCTCCCTGCAGTTCAGTCCTGGCCTGGATGCGTCCGAGTCTGCTTTGTGCATGGCCCCCCCCCACCCCGCTCCCCACTCACCTGTAGGCCTCTTTTCGCACTCGCAGCTCCTCTTTGCGATGCTCCAGGAGCTGGGGGTCCCCAGCGTCATCGTTGATGGTTTTGGCTGAGGAGAGACAACAGGAAAGCCTCGCAGGGGAGCTAGGCCTGGAGGATTCCCGCTTCCTGAGAAGCCAGGCCTGCCCACCCCCAAATGAGAAATATGGGGCCTCTCTTTGCTCCATCATGCCTGCCTCTGAGGGGTCCGCTCAGTAGTGCTGCCTCCTGCTCCTCGCTCAGGGAATCACAGATTTTCTTTGCTAAGACAGGTCCAACAGACAGGTGCGGGGTCGGGTCCCCTTGGCTGCTTCTCTTCCCCCACGGGGAGGCAGCGAAATAGAGTGTGGAACTGCCACTGGGAGAAGGGGCCTGGGAATGAATGTGTGGGGAGAGGCCCTACCAGGCAATTGTGGCCAGATGTATGTGGGGAACTGGTTCCCTGAGCAGATGGGCACATGGGGGAGACCTTGGGCCGGGCAGAACGTGCAGATTGCATCGGGTGTGTTGGGAGATGGTGTCAAGCAGATGTGCACAGATGTAGTTGTGTAGACGGGGGGAGGGGACGACATTCCCTCCCCTCCTTCAAATTCCTCTTGAAAATCTACCTCTTCCATTAGGCCTTCCCTATCTCCTCATCTCCTTGGTCCCCTTCCTTCCCCGATGTAACTATGTAACTAAGCCAAGCATGTGTACCTCCAACCTCACACCTTCATGAATGTATCCTTGTCTCTCCCGACTTTGCCCTCACCCCTCGGCTTCCCTCCCTTGTCTTTCTTAGATTGTAAGCCCACTGGGGCAGAGACCCTGTCTAGTTTCAACAGTTGTAAAGCACCAGGTACATGACTGCCACTGCTATATATTAAATACATAGTAATAATAATTAATAAATAATTAATAAAAACTACAGGAGCACTGATCCCAAACCTCCCTGTGACACTCCCCTCCCCCCCGACATGGCCCCTACTGGCCTTGCTTAAGGCTGGCCTGTGTGCAGGGTGAATGTTCCTGAGTGTGGAGGGTAATTGTGCAGAGCAGATGTGCACAAATGTGCATTGTGTGTGTGTGTGGGGGGGGGGCTTGGTCAGGGCAGATGTGCCCTGTGGGTGTGTGGGCTTGTGCAGGGCAGATGTATATGGGGGATTGTGCAGGGCAGATGTGCACAGATGTGCATTTTGTATGTGGATCTTGTGCAGGGCAGATGTATATGGGGGATTGTGCAGGGCAGATGTGCACATATGTGCATTTTGTGCGTGGATCTTGTGGGAGGCAAATGTGCTTATGCAGATATTTGTGCAGGGCAGATGTGCACAGATGTGCATTTTGTATGCGGATCTTGTGCAGGGCAGATGTGCACATATGTGCATTTTTTGCGTGGGTCTTGTGGGAGGCAGATGTGCTTATGCAGATATTTGTGCGGGGCAGATGTGCACAGATGTGCATTTTGTGTGTGGGTCTTGTGGGAGGCAGATGTGCTTATACAGATATTTGTGCAGGGCAGATGTGCACAGATGTGAATTTTATATGTGGATCTTGTGCAGGGCAGATGTGCATTTTTTGCATGGGTCTTGTGGGAGGCAGTTGTGCGTATGCAGATATTTGTGCAGGGCAGATGTGCACAGATGTGCATTTTGTATGTGGATCTTGTGCAGGGCAGATGTGCACATATGTGCATTTTGTGTGTGGGTCTTGTGGGAGGCAGATGTGCTTATGCAGACAGGGACCTTGTGCAGGGGAGATGTGTGCAGCTGTGCATTGGAGGGTGTGTGTCTCTTACAGGGCAAGTGTACCTGCCTGTGTGTGGATCTTGTGCAGGGCAGATGTGTGTAGATGTGCGGGCAGTCTTATGCAGGGGCGATGTGCCCAGATGTGCCTGTGGGAGGGATACTTCATGAGGGGCCAAAGTACAAGTGAGATGCAGCCCCTCCCCTTTGAAGAACCAGGCGAGTCTGTCATCTATGCTAGGAAGACCAGAGTTGTTCCCTCTCCCCCTCCCACGCTCTCAGGGCTCGTACCTGACCCTTCCCTCAGCGTCAGGGTGCAGTAGCCCTCCATCCATTGGTAGGACGGGAAGTGGTAGGTCTCCCCCTCTGGGGTCATCACCTGGACGAAACTGCAGTACCAGCTGTCCTCGGGGAAGAACAGGTAACGTTCCTTGTGGAGTCGGATCAGGATGAGGGGGCCCACGTCTCGATCGCTGGACACCTTGTACTCATCCACCTGGGAACAGAGGGGACAGCACAGTGGGTCAGAGCATCCTTCAGAAAAAGGCAAAGGAAGAGACCCCAAACTGCCATTCCTGTTCATCTTCTCTCCCTGGCATTCCACAAGTTGGGAATTTGGCTATTCCTGCAGCTACCTCGAGGGGGCACGTGGGGAGTGTAGCTACCCCACCACACTGCGAATGCTGCTGCATCATCCTACCAAACAGTTTTTTAACTACCCCCAGCACTATACAAAACCACCAACTGTTGCTTCTGTAGCTCTAGGAGTAGATGGTTGAGACCCAGGATTCAAGTCTGTCTTAGGGAAGAGGATATTAAATGTTGGGTTAAATTCATTTTAAAATATGAGGGGTGGGGCCTCACCTGGCTCTCAGCTTGGACTGTTATATATAATTTCCACAGCACTTCCAGTGATTAAATTGCTTAACAATCATTCTTCTTCTTATTATTATTATTTATCATTTCTACTATGTGTTCAAAGTACTTTACAGTCCTTATCTAGTCCTTCCTTGCAACAAACCTGCGAGGCAGATCACCATTATTCCCATTTTACAGATGGGGAACCGAGGCTGAGAGAGAGAGTGACTTGCCCAAGGCCACCCAGTGAGTTCATGGTTAAGGCAAGATTTGAACCCTGGTGTTCCATGTCCAAGTCCAACAACACCTTATCCACTGGCTAGTTAATCCTTATTATCTAGTTCCCACTCACAACAACGCTTTGAGGTAGGTCATTGTTAGTATTCCCATTTTACAGATGGCAAACTGAGGCTGAGAAGCAGTGACTTGCCCAGGGCCTCTCAGCAAGTTAATGGCTGACAAGATCTGAACACTCCATGTCCTGATTTGAAGTCCAGCACCTTAGCTGCTAGGCTGGTGTTACTTCATTGCTTTCAAAGGAGATTTTGACAAGAGGGGTTGGTCGCCCGGTTACGGTTTTCGCCTGACTCCTGTCCAAGTACTGGTGGTGACACATCGTAAAATACATGTTCGTTCACACAACACCCTTCCCCCTTGCAAATTTACCATGGATTCCCTAATCTGTGTTTCTCTTGACCAGCAGCAGTTGCATTCATGCATCTGCTGTTGCTGCATTTCAAGAGCTGGCCCGTGGCATCTGGTCTGATTCAAACAATGACTCTTTTTCTTGAGTGGGTAGTGGCCCAAACCCACATTTGGAATGTTGTGTGAAATCCTTCCCGCATGCCCTGCTCCTTGACAATCCTTTGTTCTTTGCCACTCGGTTCAAGGGGTGGGCGACTGAAATCATCAGCCATGCGTCATGCGAATCCATTGTTACGAGGCAAGGAAAGCACGGATTAAGAAACAAGTGGGGAGAAAGGGGTTTGGCCACCGGAACACTTATTTGCACAACACCCTTCCCTCACTTGTTCCTTAATCCACGTTTGCCTTGCCCCCCATAGCAGCAAGTTCACACAGCTGCTGATTCCTCTGTGTTTCAATGGCCCATCCCCTGAATCAAGCACCATAGAATAAACAGGCCACCCAAGGAGCACAGGGAGGGGTAATGGGTTTCACACGACACTCACAATGTGAGTTGGGGCTACTAGCCACTCGAGTAAAGAAAGTCCCTGTGTGTTTGTCACCCAACAGGAATCTGATTTGCAAGGATACGAATGATACTCACGGCTCCAGAAACGAAGTCCCTGCCCACACTGTTCAGAGGCTGCTTGGGGCTTTCTCCCCGAGTCCCCACTAAGGTTATGAAGATGGAGCTGTAGGTTCCTGCCATGGCCAGATGGCCCGTGCCCACTCGGACTTTGTAGGTGCTCATTTGGGTGAAGCCCAGGGGGTTGTGGATCAGCTCGCGGTGTGTGGTGCGATGGGCTTCCCCCAGCCTTGTGGATGTTGGGGCAGATCAGCACAGCTCTCAGCTCGTTTGCAGAGAGACCCCACCCTCCCTGCCTCCTTCTGTGACTCAGCCTGGGGGCACTAGCTAGCTAGGGGGAGGCTGATTCATTCCTGGGGTGTTGCAACAGGATGGAGAGGCGTGTGTCTGTTCCACAGACAGCTGCAATCAGGGCAGGGAGCTCATTGGTGTGTACTGAGAACCTACATCCAGCAGTGCAACTCTTCCCACTTCTGGTTATCTGCCTTAGGCAATCAGTGCTTCTTGCCAGAGCCCTTTCTACAACTTCATCCCCCTGCCTAACTTAGAGCTAGCTCCATAATTCATCCGCTTTCCTCTCTTGGGAGAAATGACCATCCCATCCCTGAAACTGGAGTGGGGACAGGGACACCTCCATCCCCTTGGCCAGCAGATTCCTCTTGAGCCTCACCAACTCCTGGCTAGGGGGGATCCAGCCTGGCCATCAAACAAACATAATGGCGACCGGGCCATGGAGAGGGTGGGAGACATACAGATGTGCATCTGCAGGGCCCTGCACCTGGCGCCCAGTCCAGCACCGGCAGGAACCCCAACTGGGTTAAGTAAAGCGGCCATTTGTCCGTAATAGCATACTTGACACCCGGTCGGGCTGCCGTTCACCGAGCAGTGACCTGGGGATGTTCCCGAGTTACAGCCCGGGCTACGCGACCGACCCAGGCTAACATCTGGTGGCGCACCGCATTGCTGATGGTAGCCGGCAATTCCACACCCATCACAGCGTGGAAATGCAGGTTATAGCGTCACGTCTGAAAACACTCGTTTCCAATCACTGTATCACTACTCACTGCTTCGCTTTCTCTCCAGTTCTAACTCCTGACTTGCCTGATGAAGGACCCTGTGAGGTTGGAAAGCTTGCATACCCCCCCACCCCCAAACTGGAGTTGGTCCAATAAAAGATATCACTCTACTGCATTGTCTCTGTTGCTTATATTTGGAAGCAACACGGCTCAGCTCAGTCTTTCGGTGCTTAGATTCACAATTCTGGGGCCAGGACCGTAATTGGATTCAGGAGGTCAGATCTAGGAACTAGAAAGGGTCTACATAAAAACTAGCTATGGGCCACATCTGGCCCCTGGACCTGAGGTTCCCCACCCCTGCTGTCAACTGAAGTACTAGTATTACATCAATTCCACACACACACACACACACACACACACACACACACGATTGAGATGTAATGATCACTGAATTCTGATTGTCACCTTCGAGTGTTCACAATGTGGAACTGAAGGGGGGTTATGTACCCCTTAGAAATACATGCTCCTCTTCCTACTCCTGAATAACGTTGGTTTAAAACTCTGTTTGCGTGAACGTTTCAGGAGTAAAACAGAAGTAAGGTCTGACAATGGGTGATTTCAGACGTGACGGGCGGCAGCATTGACCCTGGGCCGTGGGGTGGTTCGGACCACGGGCGGGGGTGAAGGGGCGCACCAACAGACGTTCGCCCCTTTGCCCCCGGCCGTGGGGACTGCCGAACCACGGCCCAGGGTCAATGCTGTCGCCCATCACGTCTGTTGGGCAACCCCCCCTCCCACGCGATGCAGCGTGCGGCCACACAGCCCCACCCCCTGAGCTCCCTGGCCGCCCGCCCTCCCCGAGACAGGCAGCCGTAGCGGCCTATCTGGCTGCTGCCGCCTGCCACACACAACCAGGACTCCGGAACGCGGTGAAGGTACGGTTACAGACGTTACTTTTTCTTCATCACGTTCCGGATTCCCCCTAACCATGCTTCGTTCGCCGCCATGGTGCAGGAGAACAAAGTGTGGTTAGGTTCACTGCGGGGGGTGGTTGACTGAGGTGAACATCTGGATGCGAGCAAACAGACGTTCACCTGCTTTCAACCCCCTCCGCGGTTGACTGCAGTTGACTGGTGATTTCAGACAACGTAACGTCTGAAATCACCCGGTGTGTCCCAAATGTGACTTTCTCACCCCCAGGGCTGTACCCAGATACGTGCAGAATGTGCCACCTTACAGCGCCCCTATGTCTTCGGAGGACTCCCTCCCTCCCTCCCAATACACAGGTTCCACAAAGAATGCTTGAAAATGACAACTTGAGTGTGAGAAGCCCAGGGGAATACGGGGAGGGCTCACAGCAATTCAAGAGGGACCCCCAAGACTTGGGGGCCATGAGAAACTCGAATTAGCACATGCATAACATGTAGGCCTGCATGCAGGGGTCCCCAGCCCCTAAAAGAGTTGGTCTCTTCAACTGATCATAAAAAATGAATTACAGGAACACTTTCCTTTTCTAATAAGTGAGTCAGTGTATCCATCCAACATTCCTAGGTGAGCAGCGGGGCCTTGCTACCATTTCACAGGGGACCCTAACTTCCTGGATCCAGCTTCCTACCGCAACACTCTCTCTCTCTTTCTCCCCCATGGTTTCTTCACCCTCCTGGCCCCACTCTCTCCCACTCCCATAGGCTCCACACTTGGAAATGCAGCTGAGGGCTTTCGCCTGGCGAGGGCAGACCCACGTCATTGGGGGCAGAGCAAGGAGGTTGTCATGCCCATTGCTGACATGACCTTGACCCCCCCAAAGCACTGTGACGTCATGAGGCTCTGAGGGGGTGGAGCCACATTGGAAAGGGGTGGGGCAAAGGGGCAGTCACACCCTTTTCTGGCCTGATCCCTCCCCTTATGGAGTGTCAAGACGTTCCATAGGGGCAGGGCCACATCAGAAGGGTGGATGGGAAAGTCGCTATGGCCTGCCCTCTTCTGGCGTGGCCACTGCCTGATGCAAGAGAGAGCTGTCATTCTTCTTTCCCCCCCTCCCTCTGTCAGCAGCTGTATGATTGGTGGATTCTCTGCCAGAAGCTGCATGATTGGTAGATTCTCTGTGACAGCTGGCATGTGATGGTGGATTCTCTGCCAGAAGCTGCATGATTGGTAGATTCTCTGTGACTGCTGGCAGGTGATGGTGGATTCTCTGTCAGAAGTTGCATGATTGGTGAATCCTCTGTGACTCCCTCCCTCCCAGCAATTGAATTTACCCAACACCTGGGAAAACTCACCCCATAACGGCAGCCATTTTGATGCTGCTCCCAAATCCCCTGAATGTGGGTTTGTGATAGTACTTTTTAAAAGTGTTGTGTGGACAAGTCCTTAAACTAGGGCAACAGGCAGCTCTTGCCAAGAGCAACTGGCTATGGGTCATTCACACAACACTCTCTTCGAGTAGGTAGTAGTGTCACATACAGACATTTGCAGGGCTGTGGGTAATCAATACCGCTTCCTGTGCCCCTTGATGCTCCTTCATTCTGTTCCACCTGATGCAAAGGGGTGGTCCATAAATGCTGGGGAAATCAGCAGCTGTGTGAATGCGTTGCCTCGGGGCAAGTCTAACACAGATTACAGAACAGGTGCTGAGTTTGCAAGGAGGAAGGGTGTTGTTGCAGGACCAGTCCCGACCAGTCCTGGTTCAGTTTGGGAGTTTTCCTGGTGCAAGCCCTTCCGAACTTAGGTTGAGCTCCCAGTGTTCAGGAGGCCCTGACCCCATGGAGCCTCTGCCCCCCTGGAGAGCCTAGCTGGATCAGGACTGGGTTTGTGCTGGGTTGGGGGGGTGGGAGGGGGATTAAAAAAAAAATACCAATGCTGAAATCCCTACATACTCACTATATTACAAACATTAGACAAGCACACACTAAACTGAGGAATTTGTACATGTAATTCCAAAATGTGCCTATGTCACTTATTTCTAACTTTAACTTTCCCTGGTTATTATGTTTAATGTATCTTTGGTTTTCGATTTTCTGTGGCTCTTATCTGGCAGATAAATCCTTTCAAACCCTCCTATCCTACCCCCTCTTCCCATCTGTGCCACAGCCTAGTCCAGATTTCTAGCTTCACTCTCCCTTTTAATTTTTTCCCTATATCATTTGATGTTCCTGATGATGTCGTCTGCCTGTTTCCTAATGGGTACCCGTTGTCCTGTCACCCTCTCTTTTTGCCTGACTCTCCACATTCATGCTTTTCACTGTGCTGCCTTTACTGTCAGAGTAGTTTTGTGATTTCTTTTGGGGTAGGGTTGCCACCTGTGTATATTTTTCCTGGCCACTTCTGAAACATACATGTTGCTAGGGGAAAGAGTCAGCCCCCTGCTGTCACTAGAGAAGAAAACAGTGTGCCTCTTTGGTTGCTAGGGGGAGTAGTGCACTCCCTGTGGTTGCACAGTGTGCCTCTGGCGCTTGTTAGGAGGAATGGGGGACAGGCCTCCTGTGGTTGTTAAGGGAAAACAGTGTGCCCTATATGGTAGCTAGGGGGAATGGGACAGACTCGCCTCTGGTTCCTATGGTAAAGCAGTGTGCTCCTGGTACCCCGGTGGTTGTTGGGGGGGAGGGGGCAGCCCCCCTGTGGTTGCTAAGGGGAAACAGTATGTCTCCTAGTGGTTGCTAGAGGGATAGGGCAGACCCCCTGAGTTCCTAAGGAGAAGCAGTGTGCCCCCTGTGGTGGCAGGGGGAATGGGGGAAGTAGGTAGACTGTCTGTGGTTCCTAGGGGGAAGCAGTGTTGTTGGTTGCTAGGGAGCATGGGGGCAGTCCCCAGTGGTTGCTAAGGAGAAACAGTGCACCTCCTGTGGTTGTTTGGGGAATGGGGGCAGACCTCCCCCCCCCCCTCCCCGTAAGCAGTGTGCCCGTGGCTGCTGGGGGAGCAATGTGCACCCCAAGGTTGCTAGGGGGAAGCAGTATGCACCCCGTGGTTGCTCTGGGAATGGCAGGCAGACCCCATGTGGTTGCTAGGCAGGAATGCGTGACGGCACGGTGGCTCCTCCAGTTTGGTTCAGGCTCCGGCGTGGAGCAGCGGGTGCAGGGGTGGGTGTAGCTAGCCAGGGACAAAAGATGTCGGTGGGCCCCCCTCTTTTTTCCTGCCGGTGGTGAAGCCGCCGGCCGGCCTAGAGGCGCCTCCCAGTTCGGCTGACCTAGGGGTGCTGGGCTGCCGGTGCGCGGGACTTACTTGTTTTCTGCCGCCTGCTGCTGGTCCCACCCGGCTTCTGGGCCAGCGGCGAGCTGGTCCCACGGTGCGCTCTGTCCCTCGCGGCTGACTCCCCGCAGACGCCGCGACCGAGCATGGCTAGCGGCAGCAGCAGCAGCGCCATTGCTGCCCCAGCCCACCTGACCGGCGCTGGAGGCTGGGGACTGGCCGGCTGGGCCGCCTCGATGCGGCAGATGCCAGAGCGGGAAGGTGCCCGGTGACGGTTCCTTACGGAGTGGAGCCGCCACTGGGCACCTTCCCGCTCGGACTGGGCCTCCCTCAAGCCAGTCCTGCCCAGACTGAGTCTGGACTGGGGGGGAGGGTTGCCACCTAGGCACATTTTTTAAGGAACGTGTGAAAAATACATGTTGCAGGACCTGCATTGGGGCCAATGCAGGCCCTGCAACATGTATTTTTGATAAGTGTTTCATAAAAATATGCATTGATGGCAACCCTAGGGTCAGCCTTCCCTCTGGGTGCAAACCTTGCCCCAGGCTGCGACTGTAGCTACCTGCGGGGCACACACAGACAGCATGGTCTACTGGCTCTCTCTGCCGGCGTGCCGTGGGCTAGGGTTGGCCTTAGGGCAGAAGGACCTGGGGTGGCCACTCCATCCGAGCCATTTCAGCTCCTGGGACTTCTGCGGGGGCCCCCTTTGGTTTCACCAAGGCGGAGGTGGGGCCCTCATTCCCAGCAGGGCCCCAAACATGGCCACCTCTAGGGCTGCTGAGGAGGCGGAGCTACGTGGGAGAAGGTGGGGCCACAAGGGCCCTGCACATTCCCGGGGCAAGCCACACACCAAGGCTTAGAAAGCTGCTTTTTACAGTCCAGGCAAGACAGGTAAGAAGAGAAGCGATGCCAGAGTGGGTCAGACCAATGGTCTATCCAGCCCAGCATCCCATCTCCAACAACGGCACCTTCGGTCGCTTCAGAGAAGTACCCCGTTGGTTATAATGGAATGATCCAGTCTCTGCTGTTCACTCCCAGCCCCCGACAGTCAGAGGCCTCGTCCCCTCTGATCAGCCTGACTAAGAGTCGTTTATGGGCCTGTCCGCCCCAAATTTATCCAGCCCTTTTTTGGGGGGGCGGGACCGGTCATTTCCTTGGCCTTTACGATGTCCTGTGGCAATGAGTACCACAGGTTAATTGTGTGCTGAATGACACACACACACCCCAACAACCTTTTCTTTGTCTTAAATCTGCTGCCAGTCAATTTCATAGGGTGTCCCCCCCTGGTTCTTGGATTATGAGAAGGGGTAAATAAAAGTTTCCTATTTACTTGCTGCGCCCTACTCATGATTCCGTAAACTCATCTATCCTCCCTAAGCTGAACCTATTGAGCCTTTCCTTGTACGGAGGCCGTCCAGACTTTTGACAATCTTTTTTATCCTTCTTGGTCCTTTCCTGGGGGCTACTCTTATCTTTCTGAGATGGGATGACCAAATCGCACATTTACTAAAAATAAAAAAATATAGACTCTTTCCATGTCTCTTGGATCAGCTTTGTTGCTCTTTCCTGTACTTTTTCTGTCCCTACCCTGCCTCTTTTTACTGCCCCCTCCCATCTCATCGTGCCCCTCACTTCTGTTCAACACGCCGCTGGCCAGGTCATTCACCTTGCCCCAAGGTCATCCATCTTGTTTGCTGCCTTGATTGTGTTCAATCCTATTGTGTCTTCTCCCCGGTAATTTAGCTAAGCACACGCACCTGTGATTTCGCTGTATCCCTGTCTCATCCTATGTTCATCATCATATTCATATTTAATTTCTATCCCGCACTCTCCCACCCGAAGGTATTCCCTTTCCTCTTGTTTTCCCTGCTTTGTCTCGCCTACATTGTAAGCCCCTGGGGGCAGGGACCTGTCTCTAATTAATAATTATTCAGTGCCATGTACATTGTACATTGCCAGTGCTGTACAGTGCTTAATAATAATAATAATAATAATAATAATAATAATAAATAATTAATAAATCCCTTTTGAGATGGGGAGACCAGAACTGCACACAACATGCAAAGTGTGGGTGCACTATGTGAACACGTGGGGGGCGGAGGTTGGCTGAGACTCCAGAAGGAAGATGCTCCAATCCCTGGAGCTGGTGTATCATGCAGGCATGTTGCGTTATGCACGTGAATGCTTTGATATATAAACCGATGATCATGCTGCAAATTACTGGGGTAAGCAATCCCTCGTCTGTGGCCAAAATCTCTCTTATTCCCCTGTACAGACATGCAGAGCATCATCTTTATGATCTGGGAAAGCATTTGTTTTTTGGCACTAGCAAAGCACATGTGTGTATTACTCATAGCAAAACTCCCACCCCCGCCCCGCCCCCTGGCTTACAGTACACCAGCCAGCAGCCCGATTTACAGAGGCCGTTTTAAAACGAGACGCAACCTCTCAGGACCACGCATCAACCACCCACCCGAACACCCATGGGAAGGTGGGGTGGCTGGGTGTGCGCTCCTGTGGCCCATGCAGCCCCCGCTCTTGATCGCTCATGGAGCACTGGCAAAAAAGCCGGAGTGTGCCGTGTGGGGGCAGCCGAAAAAGTGCGTGGGAGCCGACGCCCATGCACCGCCATGCCGGCTGAGTGGTCCGCCGTTCAGGGCAAGAGCCTTTGCAAGGCGCAGAAACTGACTTGGAACGCGGGAGACTCTGGACATGTTGATTTCAAAGGCCAGCCTGGCTTGCTTCCCCTCTTCTCCATGGTCCGTGGCAGGGGGAGTGTGTGTGTGTGTGTGTGTGTGTGTGCTGCAGTACCTACCCAGGGAGCCACCTGTTAGAATCCCTCCCTCACGCCCCACCTTAGGGGGCGGGGGACTCTGTGGCTGTTCCACTCAGTGGACATGCCTCCACTCTCACCCCCCAAGCCGTGCTTGTTTTAAAACAGGCAGAGAAAGAAAGGCGGCTAGCTTATGGCCGCTCTTCGAGGCTAGGTTTTATAGCACTGTAGATCCTCCGAGGAGGGGTCATCTAGTCCATCCCCTCCCCCGAGGCAGGATGTCCCTGCCTACAACATTGCAGACGGATGCTTGTCCAGCTAGGTTTTGAAGACATTTTGAAGGTGATTCCACAACCTCACTTGGAAGCTTAGTCCATTGCCCGACAGATCTCACAGTTAGGATGTTTTCCCTAAAATTTAACCAAAATCTCCCTTGACCCAGCGTCTTGAGGCTGTGAGGAAAGTCCTGCTTTCTCTGGGCCAGTCAGGGGCACTCCTAGTTAACCCGGGGAATTGGGGCTTCTAGGGGTCGGAAAGGGAGCGGGCCCTTTTTGATGTCCCTAGGGGGCACCTCGCAACAGTCCCTATTTAGCAGGGAAAGACCTTCTTTAGGTGCTGAATCCCACGCTCCCTTTTTCCAGAGAAAGAGACAAAAGGCCTTGGGCCCCTCTTCCCTGGTGGCCTCCCAGGAAAAGCCCTTGAGAGGGCAATGGGGGAGAGGATGGGATGGCAAGAAACTCAGTGGGATGAGCAGGAGAGCTTCTGTCCCTCTGTGTGCACTGGGAATGTTGGGAGCAGTGTATATGCAGGTAAGTTCTATCATGCCTCTCTTTGCTAGGCTAAACACACCCAGTTCTGTATGGAGATTACGAAAAGGTGGAACTGGAGTTCTGGGCTCATCTGAACTGGATTCTGGGATGCTGCAGTTGGAACTTGGAGCACGACCTCTTTGGCTTAGGAGACCTGGAGCTGAGATTCTGGACCTGGACTCTTGGCACAGCCTCCCTCTGGGAGTGGAGGAAATTCCAGAACTGGAATCCTTGGCCTGCTTGGAGTGGGATCAGGACCCAGAGCTGCCCCCCACCCCAGCACAATTAACCGTTGTCAATATTAGAAGCAAAAACTCCCCAAATAAGCATGTTTATTTGAGAGATGAAGCCTATTCCATTCAGTAGATCTCGGTGGCCATAGGCTGTTGGGCGGGGGGCCACTGCAGTGGGCACAGACACCAGTGGACGTGGCCATCGCTGATATTTCAGACACAGACTAAATAGGAACAAAGTAGTAAAGTAATATCTTTTATTGGACCCCACTACAGTTGGGGGGGGGGGGCGGCTGCGCGAGTATTAACGATCACAGAACAACAGCACCCCCTGGTGTCCAATTGGGGGAGGTTGGGAGGTTACAGGTTAGGTAGAGAGAGCTGTTCTGTGGCAGAAAGTGGGAGAACTTTGTACACTGATAATTAAATCAGGGTAGGGACACTCCCCCCCCCCCCCAGTGGCCACTTTGAAAATTACTACCAGCTCCGGGGGCCGTGTGGAAGTTGGAGGTGGGGGTGCTTAAGGGGTGCAATGAGGAAGAGGAGGGTCCCGATGGATCTGTCCCCTGTCCCCTCATCTCTGCTCCCCTCCCCTGAGCTCAGTCTTTCACTGCTGGGGGGGTGGGGGGGTAGGAACTGGATCTAATTTTAACTCTTTACCCCCAAGTGGAAATCAACTTTCCCCTCCTTTATCCCCAGACAAGCCAGAAGCCGGCTAGATCAGGCCGCGAACCTGCAAGGGAGAGAGCAAAGCACCAGAGACAAAGTGTGCGAGAGAATGGGTCAGCAAAATCTTTCCATGAGGCGCCCCCCATCCCCCCCCCGGCACCTCCTCCGGGGAAGGCAGCTTTGCAGGCTGAAAGGCCTAGATGGAGATGCTGTTTTCTACCACAGGGGGGTCCATGTAGGTGTAAACCAGGCGTAGAGTCTTGTTCCTCTCCTTGATTTCCATGGAGATCTCGGCCAGGCGCTCCTGGAAGGCCTTGATTAATCGCTTCGGCGCTACTTCGACAAAGTGTGAATCCAGGAAGGAGCCTAGGGGCCTCTGGAAAGGGAGAGGGGTAGCACTGAGCTCTAGAGCCTCAAAAGTACAGGGGTACTTTCCCCCTGGTGGGGAACCAGGAGGGAAGGACAGCTTTGGGGGTTAAAACACTGTGACTGATCAGGGAATTGAACCCCAGACTCCTAAATCACAGCCCAGATGCCTTTGGTGACTTGGGGCAAGTTGCTTTGTGTGCCTCAGTGTTCCCATCTGTAAAATGGGAGGAATGCTCTTTCTTTTGGCAATTTAGACTGCTGGCTCTAATTGACGGGGGCTGTCCTAAACTGCATAAGGGCAGCACCCAGCACAATGGGCCCCCCCGATCTCAGTCAGGGGGGGATCTGTGCAGCACCTGACACAATGGAGGCCCCAATCTCAGTTGGGGGAGGGGGTTGTGCAGTGCCTGGTAAATGGGGCCCCCAATCTCAGTTGGGGTGGGTGTGTGTGTCTGTGCAGTGCCCAGCACAATGGGAGCTTTGATCTCAGTAAGGGTGGATCTGTGCAGCACCTGGCACAATGGAGGCCCTGATGTCAGTCAGGAGGGCATTGTGCAGCACCTGGTACAATTGGGGCCCTGAATTCAGGTGTGGGGGGGTGTCTGTGCAGCGCTCGGCACAATGAGGGCCTGGATTTCAGTCAGGGTGTGCGTCAGCGCTCGGCACAATGGGGGCCCCAATATCAGTCGGGGGCCCAGTGCTTACCTTGTCTTCTGGCTCAGCGCTGAGCTGCCACAGCACGATCATGATGTTGCAGGTGGTGTTGACCTCCGGGAGGGTCTCTAGGATGCTCTCCAGAGTCGCGGTGCCCTTGGCCGTGGGCGGGGGTTTCCTCATGGAGGACGGGGTGTTGGGCATCCAAGCGCCGAAGTCAAACTGTGGCCCAGGGAGGCAAGGAGGCTCCACTCAACCTGGGGCTCAGGAGAGCACATTTCCTGCTACACTAAGCCCTGGGAATGATCTATCCCCTCCATGGGTCCTGCAGGCAGACTAGAGCCCGGCCCAGCCCTACCAGTAGGGTGGGACAGGTGGCAGCTGCTTAGGGTGGCAAAGCTCAGAAGGTCAACATGAAACCACCCCACCCCCTTGACATTTGTGCTCCAGGCCAGGGGTGGCCCCTGGACCGCCTGCCACTCTAGGCCACTGGGGTAGGGAGTCTGGGATTGTGGGGGGTGGGGGTGGCCAAGCAGGCGTTCAGGTGGGCCTGCTGTGCCCTTTCTTGGTGAGACCCCACTCCTTCCGCCCTGATGCTTTCGCGCTCTGGCAACTCCCCTCTCTCATCCACCTACTCTGGTCTCCCTTCTCCCCTGGAAACTCCTCATTCCATGCCCGGGACTCCCTGTTCCCCTTTTTTCCAGTGACCCCAGTCCCCCCCCCGTCCCGCCCTGGCAACTCCCCATTTCCCAGTCCACCCCAGTCTCCCTGCTCCTCTGACACCTCCTCTCTTCCGTGCCCCTACCCCATTGACACCCTTTCCCTAATGCTACCCCTCTTCCCATTCCCCCCCTGATCCTCCCCCTGGTCTCGCCGATCCCCTGGAAACTCCTCACTTCCTGCCCCAGAGACTCCCTTTCCCCTCTTTTCCCAGTGAACCGGGTCTCCCCACTCTCCCAGTGACTCCCAGTTTCCCCGCCTTCCCCCATCCCCCCCTGCTCCCCTAGCAACTCCTTGTTCCCCCATCCCAGCAGCTCAGTCCTCCTGTTCCTCAGTGACCCATCTCTCCTTGCTGCTGCCCTCCCCCTTTCCCCGGTCTCCCTACTCCTCTTTCAGTTCCTTGCTCCTCTGCCCCAGGGACTCCCAGTAACCCTGGTCTCCCTGGTGACTCCCAGTAACCCTGGTCTCCTTGGTGACTTCCCATTTCCCTGCCTACTCCAGCCTCCCAGTTCCCTGCCCCAGAGATCCCCCTTTCTCCTGGCAACCCTGGTCTCTCCACTCCCCCAATGACTCCCCATTTCCCCATCCCCCCCAGGTGTCCATGCTCCCCAGCAACGCCCTGTCCCCCTTTGCCCCGATGACCCCAGCCACCCCATCCGGACAGGGGCCCCGGGCCTCACCCTGCTGCTGCCTAAGGTAGCAAAACGCCTACCTACCAGCTCCACTGCCAGGGTGCTGGCAACGGACGGGTAAAAGGGGTGACTGCAGGGGAGGGGTGGCATCCTGGCACCGCAGGGACCGGCCCGTACTCAAACTGGGTGGCGGGGCTGGGCTCTGCTGAGGTAGCAGGAGGCACAGGCAGGAGGTGGTGTTGGAACGGAGAAGAAGGGGGAGGACAGACAGGGACCCGCAGGGGATGAGGGGCGCTCGCCTACCTGCGCGCTGTTGACAGCGGCGTGCTGGGCCGAGCAGGTGAAGATCACCATGGTCAGGAAGCGGACGAGCTCGGCCGTGGTCTGTATCGAGGAGGGGGCACCTGTTGGGAGGGTTGAACGGACGATCCTGGGCAGAAGGGCATGACACGGGGCCCGGGAGGCATCAGTCGCTGCCCCCATCGCGATCTCTCAATCCACCCCCCCCCAAATCTATCCCATCCCATCCTTCAGCCTGCCCGCCCCACTGCCTGCCCCACTGCCCTCCCCACTGCCTGCCCCACTGCCCTCCCCACTGCCCGCCCCACTGCCCTGTGGCTTCCCAACTTTGCAAATGTCTCCTTGTCTCTCCCTATGTTCCCTTTTCCCTTCCCTTCTCTCTCCTAGATTGCATGCCCCCTCCCCCCAAGGCAGGGACCTGTCT
This sequence comes from Sphenodon punctatus, assembly GCA_003113815.1. Classification (NCBI taxonomy): domain Eukaryota; kingdom Metazoa; phylum Chordata; class Lepidosauria; order Sphenodontia; family Sphenodontidae; genus Sphenodon; species Sphenodon punctatus. Next base: position 428,258 of record QEPC01009531.1, read on the forward strand.
TTAATTAGCGATCGTGCAGCACCAGGACAATCAATGAATAAATGTATTAAATAAAAACAATCTAAACTCCATTTAAAACAGCTCAAAAGGGAAGGTAAACGATGTGCATGTGTAATAATAATTTATTGTTTGGCCAATGGCCGTAACAGAATAACACCGTGTGTGGAGGAGGATAATAATTCATTAGAGACAGGCCCCTGCCCAAGGAGCTTACAATCCAGGACGGACACGGGAGGGGAGACAGGGTGTTTTAAAACAAGATGCTACCCCCCATGGCCACCCAGGAGCCACTCATCCAACCGCCCAGCTGAATCTGGTGCAAGGGGATGCACGCCCCTGTGAGCCACTCAGCTCCCACTCATGCCGACGCCGAGAAATCCAGAGTGCGCCGCCGTGCGTAAGGTTGCCACCTCAGGTGCATTGGTGCCCGTGTGGGTCAAGCCAATAAAGGGCGAGGCAACGGGCGCCCGCCTATCTCCTGCCTGTATGTACTGGGGAAGCCAGCCATGCCAGCAGTTCCTGTCCCCAAGGGGAGGAGAAAAGGAATGTCGTTTAGGGGCCGCCGGGTGTTTCCTACCTGAGGAATTTCTCCCGAGGAAAGCTTCAGCAAAGATCTCCGCCACCCAGGCCTGGAGCTCGGTGTCGTTCTGGACTCGGTCGTTGTTCTTGTAATAGTACTCGACAATGCCAGAGACAAAGCTGGAATGGGAAGGGAGTCGCGGTCAGGGCGCTGGCTGCGGAGCGCCCTGCTTAGCCGAGCCTTCTTAGTGGGCCCTTTCGATCCTCTCCATTGACTCCAAGAAGTGCTGCTTCACACTTTGTTTGGAGACAGCAGCAGAAGGGCCATTCCCTCCTCTCTCTCCTTCAGGGGCAGAGCTAGGCTGTGCAAGGTCCAGGGTCACCTTTCAATTATCGCCTGAACACTGTGAAAGTGGAGTAGTAGCGACTTAAAGTAGTTGCATCAGCTCACTCTGAACTCCGCCAAAGGGGAGTCATTACTTTGATTTAATGAAACAAAAATAATGACTTTGGTTTACACTATTCGTCAGAATGCTACAATACTTACTTTGATTTGATTAAAGTAGCTACCTCAGTTTAACTTTGTTCCTCTTAACACTACCAATAAGAACATAAGAAATGCCAGACTGGGTCAGATCAATGGTCCATTCAGCCCAGCATCCTGTCTCCGGCAGTGGCCAATCTTGGTCGCTTGGGAGAAGCACCCAACAGGTCACAATGGGGCAATCCATTCCCTGTTGTCCACTCCAATACTTATCCATTTTAGAATAATCTTTATTGTTATATAGCATCCCCCTGCCATGGCACTCGGAGCGCTTCACATATAACAAATGAACACAACTTTTAATCCTTGCAACAACCCTGTGAGGTAGGTTAGGCTGAGAGAAGACTGTGACTGCCCCAAGGTTACCCAGTGAGTTTCTTTGCCAGAACGTGGTCTCAGCCTTGTGCGTCGAAAGGCCTCCTGTCTCCCACTCCCACAGCCCAGGCCCCCCTGTCTCACCTCTCTATCGCAGTCCAGAGCTTCATGCCGTCGTCCCTGTAGCAGTAGTTGGGGATGGAGTTGACTCCCCGGGCTTGGATGTCGCTGGGGAGGCAGAGGGTGGTGTAGGTCAGACTCTGCATCCCTCTTTCCATTAGCGGGTGGAGACCACTGTAGCCGACTCCAGTTCCCTGAGAATGATAAGGAGCAAAAATCCACAGTGTCAGGGGTCTCATCCTCAGACTAACTTGGCTCATAGCTATTTAGGGACGGTGACAGGGTCACAGCAAGGTCCTGGCAGAATTAGGCTCTGGGTGAGGGAGACGTACCTGCATGGTGTAGCTTTCATGGAGCAAGGGGGCTCAGTTGAGCCTGGGGCCTGGATTCTTGCAGGGGGGGGGGTGGAGGGTTTGCAAGTGGTTTCAGCACCACTAGAAAGTTTTCAGAGTGGGTGGAGGAGGAAGCAGGGCAGCACTCTGCCCCCACCCACTCTGAAAACTTTCTAGCAGCGCTCAGTCTGCTTCCAAAGAGCATCACCAAGAAGGACATTTTCAGAGTGGGCGGGGGCAAAGTGCTGGATACTGCCCCCAACCACTCTGAAAAGTTCCTTCCTGGTGGGGTTGCTGCTGCTCCTGAGGCAAGTGGAGGGGGGACTCACTGTCTCCCCACACTTGTTCATACTAGATTGTAACCCCCTCGGGGCAGAGACCTGTTTCCAATCCTTGATCGTTCAATGCCAGGCGCATTGCTGGCACTCTGCTTTGGGCTCAAATGTGTGTGTATGTGGGGGGGGGGG